>CM021104.1:296076007-296110528 GCA_007115665.2 Sequoiadendron giganteum | reverse complement strand
AAGGAGGGAGAGAGAAATAGGTATACAGGGACAACTTGGTAGAGAGAAGTAGATATGAAAGGAGAGATATAGGGAGAGGTAGGGATGGAGAGAGAGGTGAGACAAAAATAGAGAGAGGTCTAGGTAGATAGAGGGAGGAGGAGATAAAGAGAAGTATAGAGGGAAGGATAGAGGGAGGAAGAGGTAAGGATGGAGGGAGAGAGGTGAGAGAGATAAGAGAGAGGAGGGAGGGATAGGTAGGGAGAGAGGGGTGAGATAGAGAGGGAAGGGGAAAGAGAGAAGATAGGTGATATAGATGTGTGATGGAGCTTAAAAGTAGAGAGATCAGGAGGAAGGTGGAGAGATTGAGAGGGAAGGAGTGGGGAGAGAGAAATATGTATAGAGGGATAGGTTAGATAGCGAGACGTAGAGAGCAAAGGTGGGTGAAAGGAAGAGAGAGGGGGAGAAAGAGAGGTGAGATAGAGAGAAGTAGAAAGGGAAGGAGAGAGAGGGAGATAGAGAAAATTAGAGAGGGAGTGAGGGAAGGAGAGAGAAGTGAGATAGAGAGAACTAGAGAGGGAAGGAGAGAGAATGGAAAGATAGAGAGTAGAGAGGGGAGGAGAGAGCGAGGGAAGCAAAGAGAGAGAGAAAGAGGGGAGAGGGAGGAAGGGAGGGATAGGTAGGTATAGAGAGTAGAGAGAGATATATAGAGATAAAAGGAGAGGGATGAGAGATAGAAAAATGTAGAGATGGACATGTAGAGACATAGTTCTTGAGCTCAAGGAAGATAGTGAGAGAGAGAGAGGTCTAGAGAATAAGAGATGAAAATGAGTGAGATAGAGAGAGAAAGATGAAATTTGACCTCCCGAGTACTAAAATTTGACCTCCTGATTACTGAAATTTGACATGCTGATGATTACTGAAATTTGACTAAGTTTGAAATTTTTAAGATCTTCCAAAAACTAGAATTTTCATTATAACTCTTAGAGATCTGAAACCACTCTCAAACATCCTGCCTATATATACATGAAATATAACTTAAAGTATAAGAAAGTAAATGTCCATATGTAAATGTCAACTTATACTTAAATGTTTATTTCATGTATATAGTTTCCCTGACACAGAAAGCAAAAATCTAGTTCCGTGAAAAGTAGGCCATTTGGCGCACACCAAATGGCCTCCTTTGGATGTGTTAATTAACAGGATTTGCCAAATTTTCTCATATTTTTGTCCGTGCTCCCTGTCTTATTTGCACGTCTTTCAATGCAAGTTTATAAAAAAAATCGTGATAGCATTAACCTCTCTCTTAGCTATCTAAATATATAATTCTTTTTTCATTTTGATTTAGTTAAGGTTTTGATCCATGGCTTCTATTGTAAATGCCTTCATTTTTGGTCAAAAACCAACATGTGCTAGGTTTAGGATAGATTTTTACACGTTCATCAGAATGTGAAACAAATTACATTTTTTTAAACTAGACTCCATTCTACACATGATGAAAAAAAATAAATTCAATTTTCGATTAGTTTGCAAAAAAATTGGGGGGGAGAACGCTCAAATTTCAGCTTTTCAGGATGTGTCCACTTTGAAAATTCATAAAATATTATATATTAATTAAAAAAATTATCCGAAAGAAGGAGGATAAACTACATGGTGTTAGCTAATTTCTCACTATTGGGATTTTTGAAATTCTAAAAAAAAGTTAACCAAAAAGGGGGGAGCCCTCAGGCGCTATGCTATTTTTTTTTATAAAAACAGGACTTGTTTTGGGCCCCCCCCTTTTTTAGACCCTTAATCTTCATTAATTTCAAAAAAAAATAGTAGCTTAGAAACTAGACTTGGAGCACTTCAACTTTTGTTCTTGCCGCATCTTGAAATTTTGAGCGTAACTATCTTCATTTTTTCGTGCAAATCAGATTTTGCTGATTTCAGAAAAAAAGTGGCATCTTAAGAGCCAAAATTGTGTCACAGATTGGTGCACTTACACATACATCAGTATGTGTAAAAGAAATAACAAGTAATAAAGTGGTTCAACCCTTACAAGTATGGAAATATATTTCATTAACCATATCATTTAAATGATTATCATCATCATTCTTATCATCACAAGCTTGCATGAAGTTGGATGCATGATTTGGCATAGGATTTGTGAAAATTTTCAAATTTTTGATTGGGTGGAGCTATGAACTTGTTTCCTTTATCATTAACATTAGCCAACTAGATGTGATTAGAATTTATAAGGTCTTGCACTTGATGTTTAAGACACATACATTGTTCCGTATTGTGTCCAGCTGTACAATGATATTGAAAAAGTGCCTTTGAGTTGAAATTTGGAGATAAAGGTTTAGTTGTGTCCATAGGTCTAATCAAAGGTAATTGGATTAAGTTCTTACTTAAATTTTTTAACATGATGGAATGATAAGAGTCAGACAATTGGGTAAATTGTCTATATCTCGACCTAAATTGATAAGGAGTTGAACTTATGGCTGAAACCTGAGGCTCAATATTATTATCTGGTTGAGATGTGTTTATCTTGATAAGGTTGTTGTTTTGCTTCTTGAATGGTCGATAGTTGTTTTGAGGCACAAATTTAGACTGATATGTAGGAGTTGATCAAAGTGTACCTTCATATTGACTAACCAAAATCTGATAGTCATGAAGAGCCATACACAAATGTGTAAAGGATGGATATTTCATTAACAATATCTTATCCCTAATTTTGGGTTGCAAATTCCCTATGAACACCCTTTGAACATCAACATTGGGAAGAGTGTAGTTAATTTTTGAATAAAGTAACTAATATAACCCTATAAAGTTTGTTATCTTTTTGTTTTTCCCTTGTTTGTAATGCACTAGATTAGTTAATGTAATTTGAGGACCTATATTTGCTTGGAAATATTGCGGGAATTCATCAATAAGTTTAGTGAATGAGTTTATTGAATTGTTTGGCAATGAACAAAACCATTCCAAGCCATGTAATTCAATGACCTAGGGAAAATCTTAGCTAAGAGCTTATCTTCAAAGATGAAATCACTACGCAATGTGATAAAATCTGATACATGACTGTTTGGGTCTCCTTTGCCATTATACTTCTCAAGTCGGGGTATTTTGTGCTTTGAGGCATGGGTGTTTTTAAAATTTCAATTGACAATGGGATCATCTTAAGATGTTATAGTGGTTTTATATTTTGATTTTGATTCAATGTGGATATTTGTTGTTGAAGTAATGTTACATTTTACAAAATTTTATTTATGATTGAATCGTTCTTTGATATCTTTCGAGAATTTGATGAATATGGTGGGATTGTGTAAATGTTTGGTGGACTATTATGGTTCATATTTATGAGAGGTGTTTAATATTGAGGTGACATCACAAGACTATAAGGATTCCCACTAGTAAGCCCTAAGCTTGGAGTTTTGCCATTAGAGTATTGTATCATTAAAGCTATGGTTGGCAATGTAAATGCAAGAATAGAAGGTATAGTTGTGGGGAGGAAAACTTTCTTTCCTCCTTGGTTTTGAGTATTTTCTAAGGTTTGGGCACAAAAAGCTATCATAGGGATGTTAGCATCCACTATATGAGCTAGACTACTCAAAACCTCTATTCCTTGAGCATTATTGATAAGTTTTTTAAGATTATCCACAGTGGGAACTATTTGTCTTGCCAACGATTCAATGCTTAATTAGTATTGAAATCCTTATAAATATTTGTCTAATTGTTTTAATTTCTCATCGAGAACATGGGTAACAATAATATCAATATCCATAAAGGTGGTTGGTTGTGAATTTGTCATGGGTATCGTGGGATTAGGAATGGAGTCCAAAATGGGCTAGGTATTGACAATACCTTGCGTGAAAGAGTTGAAGGACTCAGGATCCACAACGAATGTAACAACAACACAAGATGCCATAAGTCTACAACTATGTCTCATAGGAGTATTAACAATAGGACACTAGATCATGAAGCTCATATGAGTTTACAAACACTAAGGTGTGCCCACTATGAACACTAAGGTGCAAAACAATCATAATAAAACACACAACAACCAAAAATAAGAGAGAAAAAATATATAGAAAACATAGAGACAAATGCTTGGTGAATATCAAAGCCAAAAATAGTTGGATAGGGGTGCCCAAGGTGTCTTTTCTGGCAAGGTTTTTGCTAATTTAAAAGACTGAGTGTCTATAATGCTATCTAATGTTTCTATTATATGACTGTCCAAGTTTGAAAGTGAATAATTTTTCAAAATTTGTCCAATTTTTTATTATGAAATAAAAAATACAAGTATGCAACAAATTTCAAAATTTTCAAGCTATAAAATGTAATTTTTAGATGTGACATGCAACAATTGACTGATCTTATGTGCAAAATTTGAAAATAGTTTTTTTATAAAAACACAATGTAACTGAAGATGGAGAGGAGAGGGAGTAGGAAGAGGAGTGGAGGGGGAAATTCAAATTCTAGAGATGGTGTAGGTAGTGAAGGAGATAATTCAGAGGAGGTAGATGGATTTTTGGTGGGAGGTGACTTGTGGATGGGTAGGTTGCTAATATTGAGGTGTTGGTTTGTGGTGGCTTGGTGCTGGCTATTTCCATTTTTTAATTGAGTAGAGGTGTTGCAGAGTAGTCTATTGTCATCTAGTTGGGACATGACATTTTTTATTCTTCGTCATGATGGGGTGGAGGCTGTTACTGCTCCTTTGTTTTTTGGGATCCTTTTCAGCCTACCTTTTGAAGGCTCATGTGTATGCTGAGTTCTTGCAACACATGTGTTGGGTTATGGAAGATTTTGACTTGTTTTTAGGGGTTGCCCAAGATGTGGGTTTGAAACTATTATTTTCTTTGTCAACCCATTTGGCTTTGAAATTTAAGGGAGATTTGGCAGCCATTTTAGAAGTTGACAATTTTGATGTGCAACAAATTTATGACTGCTTCAATTATTCCAAGTTCAAGCTTCTTTGCTTGGTGTTGAACCCTAGCTAGATTATGAAGCATTTGTTGTTGGAGAAGGGGTTAGATATTTTTATGCTTAAGGTAGTCTCCAACCTATGTGGTTGGATTTTGAAGGATGCTAGGTCCCTGCTATTAATTTTCAAGGGAGTGGTAGCTACCCCTATTTCTATTTTTTGGAAGTTGGCTAGGATGATTTCAATGTCTTTCTTGAATACCCAGATTCTTATGAAGCTTAAGGGAGCTATCTCTGCTCCTCCTCTCTTGTTGTCTTTATAGTTTGGAGTAGTGGGTTTTTTTTCTTTGGGTGTGTGGAGAATACCCTATTGGTTTAAGTTCTTTTCGCCGATTGTTGGTATACTCTTTCAACCTTGCTTCATGTTTCAGGAGCTTGTGATGCCAAAGGATATTGTGTCTACCCTTTCTTCTAAAGTTGTTTATTGTTGGTGTCTATAATTTGAGTCTTCTCTAGAGGTGGAGATTGATCCTATTAAGGGGGATCCCTCTCCTATTGAGGTGGACTAAGTGGCTATAGGTGTGGTGGAAAACTCTCTTCTCTCTTACTAGTTTCTATTGAGGTGGAGCTTGTGGGAGTTGGAGAGGGGTGGCTTTGGTAGAAATAGTCCTCATACTATCCTATCCTTTAGAGGGGAGCTCTCTCCTATAGAGGTGGATCTTTAGATGGATATCTAGGTGGATTGGTGCTGCAAGGTTGTTGATGTTTCTCAATTTTTAGCTATTTTCTCTTACCCAGGCTTCATTATTGAGAGGGGTGTGTTTGTGTTGAAAGTTTTGGTTTTCAGGGGTGGGTTTCTACACCAATCTGTTGGTTTTTTTCCTTGGATTAGGTTTTGGTTTCCTGAGCATTTAGCTAGCTATATCTTGGTTGATGTAGGCTATTATTTTGATCAATTAGTGGGGTTTAAGGTCCTCATCAAATCTTGGTTGTTAGGGTTTAAGTTCCCTTCAAAATGTGTTGGTTGTTTGCAACTCGTATTGTCTTGTTTATTTCTAATGGGTGCTGATTATTTGCTATTGTTTTTGTAAGCAACATTCTTGATTTGGATAGGGTTTCATATCCCTTAAAAACATGAATATAATGGGTTTTGGGTCCCATCAATCCTGCTTTCTCATTGTAAAAAAATAGTGTAACTTTTCACCTTTTTTACTATATTCAAAGTACCTAAATGAATGCAATTAAAACTTTTAGATTTGATGTCAACTCTAAAATGACCTAATGCAGATTTTTAGATGCAATCAAGATGTATATTT
Source organism: Sequoiadendron giganteum (assembly GCA_007115665.2). Lineage (NCBI taxonomy): Eukaryota > Viridiplantae > Streptophyta > Pinopsida > Cupressales > Cupressaceae > Sequoiadendron > Sequoiadendron giganteum. The sequence goes on along the minus strand of CM021104.1, from coordinate 296,104,328 downwards.
CACCTATAATGACTGAAATTAACACTATTGCAACCTATGATGCAATATGATATGCGATTTTTGGCTTTTTATGCTTTTTTATGCAATAAAGGATACCTAAATGATGAATAAAAACTAATGCAATGATAACCCTAGATATAGAATGATATGCTTCAGATTTTATAAGGTTTATAATGTTAATGCATTGGGTTCACCAAAATGATCAATGGGAAAAGAAAAACCTTAAGAATTCACCTTAGGATTTCAAGGATTTTTCCTACTTAGTCTTATCATGATAAATTGGCACAAGAGTATCTTAAATTGCATTGTAGGAATCACCATGTCCTGGGTTTTTCAAAGCCCAAAGTGTAGGGGGAAAGTTTTTTAAACTTTCATCTGTTCATTGGCTAATCCCTCCAAATAGCTAACCATTGGAAATGGCAAATCTATAGATTATCTATGAGATCAACTCGGGCATTTAAAAACCACCAATAGGTGACAAGAGAAAAAATGCTCACAAATGACCTTTGAATGTTAAAATGTCATGGGATGCTAGCATGGTGCACAAATGTTCACATGAGGTGCTAGTGTCTAGAAAAAGCACTCTAAACATGATGGGAAATGAGGAAAACACAAGGTTAATGCAAAAATTACAGAAGAGGGTAGTTGTTGACAAGGATGCTGAGAATATTAAGAAGGAGAAAGCTTATGCAAGAGCTAAGATGAGCCTACACAAATACTAAGGGAGTGGAAACTAAAGTGGATACAAAAATTTAGGTGAAATTACAAGGGTATGTAATTTTTGACTCTACATTTTGCCCCCACTTTAGCGGGCTTAAGAATCTACATGAATATGCACACTAAAGTAAAGCTACTAAAAATAAATAACATCATGATACCAAAAGGATACTTTAGAGGAAGCGGATAGCTCTTCGAACCAAGGAAGCATGCTCCTTGGGTGAAAACTTGCAACATAAACATATTAGATAGGAAGGATATACACAAGACAACAAGGTTAGAAAATAAAAAAGCTACCAAATCATAGGGTTAGAATATTATGAAAATGTAGATATTTAGAGATAAAAACATGGATAACCTATACACAAAGGTACATAACGAGTCAGTGTAGGATCATGGGGGTCCAAACTAGGCCCTTAAGTGGCAATGGAAATTCAAAAAAATAGAGACTTTAGGCAACTTGACATAAAATTTTGAATAAGTTATTAACATAATTTGAAAAAAATGTAACAATAGAATTTATAGAAAATTGAATGTAGTTTCTAAGACACTATTTATTTTTTGGAAAAAAGTAAATCTATTTGGTGAAAATTTGAAACCTTAATGTAATAGTATTAAATTTTTTAGGAAAAAATAAAACACAAGTGTATGTTTGACCAACCTAAGTACAAGAAAAAAATAATATATTTATTTGGAACTTTCAATATAAGTAGAGGACACATGCCCAGATGTGCAACACTTTTTTTGTAATTTTTTTGCAAGTAAATACTTAGTTATGAATTTTTTATTATTTAAAAAAAAATGATTAAAACTTGTCTATCTGACTACCATAACTTGGTCAAATATTTATGAAATTCATTTTTTTTGTTATCATATAGTATGGGAAGCATAGAATCTATTTCATCCTTCAGATTCAAAAAATATGAAATCATTTAAGAATTATAGATGTTTTTCAATCAACCTAACAATCGAGACTTTAGTTAGAATGTATGTATAAAATCAATAATAATTATCTATTTATTTCCAAATAAGGCATATCTTATATTTTAGAAAGCTAACAATTTTCTCAATAAACCCTTTTTGTTTCATCAAATTTGGATTAAAAAAAGTCGTCAACCACTTTTTTTTCATATCGCCACTTTTTGGACCCCCATGATCCTACACTCATCCTAACAAACAAACTTAAATTTTTGAGTCAAAAAAGTAAAAGAGACCTTGATGTGAGAGGTTGTCTCATTACTATGCATCATTCCCAAAATAATAAGAAATAACACAAAATAATTCTTGAACAAAGAGAAGAATTCAAGGATCGATTGCTTCAAGGAATGCATCCAAAAGATAAGGAAACAACCAATGTCGATAAGACTACATGAATCAGACACTAGCTTACTGTATCGCTAGGGGTCATGTAAATGATAATGATTAAAAAGATATATTATAGGCTAGAAAGTTGTGTTATGCTAGGTGATCAGAGATTAATAGAACCAACCTTGTTGTGGAGGAAATCCATTGGTGGATCAAGTGGTAGAACCAATCCCACTGTAGAGGAAAGATTCCACCAACGTGTGATAGAAACCAACCTCAGTATGGAGGAAACCCTTATCACAATTAAAAGATTCTAGAAAAAATAAAATAAAATGACAAGCAAGAGAGCATTACTAGTAGTTGTGGGACTTGAAATGATAGATGTGATGAGATCGTATGCAAGAGGAGTCTTGACTATTTCTTGCATGTGAGAGAATTTTATCAAAGTTTTGTTAAGAGTGAAAAGTAGAGAGGAAATCCTCAAGAGGGACACACTCCTCCAAAGCAAGTTTTCCTTTCCCCCAATGTATAGGTGAGGATAACCATGCTAGATACTAATGTGTTGCTACCATGGAGAAAGTATGGCTGCACACAATATTGTACTACCATGAATGGCAATGAGTAAGCAAAGGTACACATGCCACATAGTGGGTAGTAACATAATAGAAGGGAATTGTAATAACCTCATGAGAAGATGTTGGTCAGATAGAATAAACAAGATAGAGGTAAACCTCAATATGATTTTTTATGTGAAGAAGAGATAGGTGTATCAATTAATGAAGGATTGATGATACCAAAGTCAAGAATTTATTGTATTTTATCCTAAGGCCTTACATTCACTAGTGGAATGGCCAAAAAATTGATGGTATGTACAAAAATAATGTTTTTATTTATCTTGGGTGTGAAAATTCTTATGTGTAGGAGGAGGAAGAGTAATCAAGCGGGTTTTGAAAAGCCTCAAAAAAATATTCACTTGTTCAAATAAAGGATGAGGATCAAGAAACATCCCTTTCTCTTGTGAAGAAAAGTTTGATTGATCACAAGACAAAGACATAAAGACAACAAATGATGGAGAAGGGGAAGGCTTGTACAACTTAAACCCATTATAAAAGTGTGATGTTGGTTGCAAAGGAAACTTAACTCCTTGTTCCATGCACCCAAGACCATTTCCTTTGTATCCATTCTTAGAAAGAATATTGAATCCTACACTATAATGTGATTGCAACTCCTCAAAAGAGGGATGATTAACATTACTTGGAAATTACAATTTTTGACATTATCCTATGTTACAAAAGAATAATAATCTTTGATAACGGGTTTGAATGATATTTTTAGGATTTCAAGGTGGATAGGATTGATTTTATATTCCCCAATGAAGGATTCCATAAATTCTAAGGACCCCCTAATGATTACTGAGATATGTATTTTATTGGGAAGAAAGTGAGTTAGCACCATCATTGAAATTATGAACTAATGGTCGTATAACAATATTTGAAGATAATAAAGGAATTAAAATTTTAAGAGTAGGTGCAACTAAAGTTTGACCAACAACCTCCATATCACATAAGTGTACAACATCAGGGTCAACGTTGATTGTGATCACCTCATTATTAGCAACAAACTTCACAAAATAGTGCAGAGTAGAAGTAACTACTCCCAAAGTATTAATCCATGAACTCCCCAAGAGGAGATTATATATGGTAATGGTCTTGGCATAACATATACCAAGGTGGTAACGGTAATGGATTTCAACCTTAAAGGTAAGATTATCGTGCCTAAGGCTTGCCAATCGACATTATCAAACCCACAAATATATAAAGAATTATAGAAACATAGGAAGTTGAATCAACTTTAACTTTAATAAATAAATCAATGTTACATACATTGAGTGTGAAATTGATATAAATGAGAGCTCATCTAATACTAATATTATTAATGTAAACTATGTTGCATAGGCAGCTACCTTTGCACCAAAATATCAACTTGTTAATGCCTAATACAATCACTAGATTTATACAAGATCCAAGATCCACAAGATGTGGTTAAACCATGCCACACAACCCAAGCACCATGCTAGCCCACACCAAGCAGACCAAGGGTGAAACCTTGCAACAATCCCCCCAACACAAGCGAGGGTTTCAAATATGTGGCCTCAACTTTGATACCAATTATTGCATATAGGAAACTGTTGTTACACCAAAATATTTAATTGTTAATGCCCGATACAACCACCAGATTTATACAAGATCCAAGATCCATAGGAGGTGGCTAAACCATGTCATGAGGCCCAAGCGCTGCACTGGCCCACACCGAGGAGACCAAGGGTGACACCTTGCAACAAAATATTATCACCAAAGGATCTACTTGATTTTGCACTTTTGGAGGTAGGAGTTCATGTGGATGGAACATAATATTGGTAAATCCACACGAATATGATTTATCAACACATTAACATCCACTAGCCTAGCAAAAAAAGGAAAATAAAACTTTTGCAAAGCTTCTTGAAGCATGTCCTGGTAGACCAAAGTAGTCTAAAGAAAATCCCAAAGTGAGATCTTGGTGGGAGTAACATGAAGTTACTCGATAAGATCATACTCACCTAGTTGCTTAGCTATAGGAAGGCTTGGTTGAGAACGTGGTAAGGAAATAGGTTAATTAAGATTCTTATGATTCCTTCTAGTATTATATGTATGGGCTATTGATCTATAAGAGGGAACATTATATTGCATGAATTTCATGTAAATATTTGGTGTATCACTTTTAACAGGACCCCATGAATAGAATGAGTCATTTTAGGAGAATGACTAGCCAAAGTCACATAAATGACCGGTCTCTTAGGCCTTTGAGGAGTGATAGAGATTACGATTACATTTACAAATTCATTATGACTTATAGATGAATTATTTGAAGAAGTATGCTCAACATTGATCTACAGGGAATTAGATGTGGGTTGAGATTCCTCATTCACTGATGCATCATATCTAGAATAGAGTGTAAAGTTTTGTTAAGGAACTTGTGTTAATAATTTCACCCTCTCGCACAAAAATATCCTCACAAGTGGAAGGAATTTTAGGAGAGGGGTCAAAAAAGAACAATAAGAAAGGAGGAAAGGGCCCACTTTCACACACTTGTAAGGGAACTTAATGAAGTTTCTTAAACAAATTGGAAATGGACATAAGGAAGGAAAAAATAAAGTGTATTTTGAAATAGAGATATAGACAAGCTAGCCAAAGGCCAACATATATCCCTTTTGAAGACATGGAATGGGGTTTGGGGTAGTGGCCCAATTATTTTTTTCTTAGAAGGGAAAATATTGGATTTTTCCTCTTTTATTTTTATATGTATCAATACTATTTGCATAAATAATAAATAATTCTTTTTAAATGATAAAGAAAAATAGAGAGATTTCCAATGTTGGGTTCAACTCAAAGTGGTGAACCACAATAATGTAGAAGTAGTGTTCACGTTAGGTTCACCAAAATTTAGAGGAGAAAATTGAAGACCCTCAAGATGATGATATCTCAAGGGGTAAATATCCCTCAACTACCTTAGGGATCAATGCTCAAGTGACAAGATAAAATAACAAAGGGTAACCCTTTATGTTTTACATAGAATTAAAAGGAGAGTTTTAGAAACCAAAAGATTAGGTCATTGACGTATTTTGGACAAACTAACAAGCTCTCAACCATAGATGAAAACATGACATGCTATCATCTCATTCAGATAAAAAAATGATATTGTCTCACAAGGCAACTTGGAACCTACTAAAAATATGTTAATTGAACTCTTAAGATTCCAGAGATAAACATAGAATAACAAAATTTAAGATAAACTAAACTAAGTGAAAAGGGGATGATAAAACAAGAAGGGGATAAGAGAATACTCACAATAAACCCAAAAAATAAGCCTCTAACAAAGATATATCTCTAATACCTACACACATAAGATTGAGGGAAAATGTTGGGGTTGTTTAGGGGATTTCCTTAGTCAAGTCCTTGCTTTGGTGTTTCCACCTCCACAAACAACTCTAGATAGATAGATACATCAAAAGATAAATAAATGAGATAAAAATTTCATAGAAAAGGGATGTGATAAATCCCAAGATGCCCAAAGACATAAGAAGAATAAATATTACCTACAAGGCTTGAGGAAGACAAAGAGAGAGAGAGAAAGAGAGTTGTAAAGATTATTGTGAGAACTTGAGACTACTATAAAAATCTGTAGAGAGTTGTGCAAGCTTGAGAGAGATAGATTCAAAGAAAAAGAAAAGAGATAATGTCAAAGAGAGGAAGAGAGGGGTGAAAATATAGATTTAAAAGAGAGAAGAGGAGGGAAATGGAGGCCACTGAGCCACTAAAAATCATCTCATGTTGTTTCCATTGAATTGGGTAGGTGACAAGTGGAAAATTGCTCAGAAATGACCTTTGAACATTAAAATGTTGCAAGACACTAGCACAATGCACAAACGTTCATGCGAGGTGCTAGTGTCTACACAAATCATGTTAAAAAATGGTGGGAAATGAGGAAAACACAAGGTTAACACAAAAAATATGTAAGAGGGTAGTTTTTGACAAGGATGTTGAGCATCTTGAGAGGAAAAAAGGTTGATGCAAGGGCTAAGATGAGCCTACACAAATACTAAGGGAGTGGCCACCACAATGGATACAAAAATGTAGGTAAAATTACAACCTTATGAAATTTACAGCTCTACAATGAGTTGTACCATAATCTAGATCTTATAAAACATATTCTCCCTCAAGCTTTCCTTTGAATCCATCTTGATGATCATGTAATCACACCTTGACTCTCTAGCTCCTAGAATTTCCCAAATAAGTACAATATTTTATTTTCTCAACCAAGTGAAAAGCCACCTAATCCACTATGTTGTACATTAAAAATTCTCTCCATCACTTATTTGAAACAAAAAAAATTATATATGAAAGTTATGACAAATTAAATGTTCTAAAGCAATACCTATCTTCATGACACAAAAGTCTCACAAAATAGAAAAATATAGCAACCAAACCTATACTATTGCATAGTTCTCATAGAGAGCTTTTTGATGACTATCAAAAGTATAAAATTCAACATTGTGGTCAAAATTTCTCTTATAGAAGAAAAATGCTTTATTAGGCTTAGAAGGGGGTCTAGGGTGGCCATACCTTTGATGCTAACTAGCGTTAGTGGCAACACAAGTTGCATGGTATGATAGGGTGATGGCGTGTAGGCTGTGTATGGTGGTAGAATTGAAAAGTTTATGAGAACTATTTTAATTTTGTTTTTTTTCTAAATTCCACCTACATGATGAATGTAGGGATCTTAGTCAATCAGGGGTATAAGGCCTGCCAACTAAGGTGAAAGGCATTGATGATCATTCTTGCCACTAGTGGTACACACTGTCAACACTATCACCTACTAGTGCACAAAGGTATGGGGGTTTGTAGAACCCCCCATTTTTTTATTTTTTTAATAATTCAAAAAATATTGCAATCATTATAATTTTGAATGTTTTTTTTTGTAATTTGATGATCATATGGTCGTAAATTAAATGGGGGAAGGGGTAATATTTTTAAATTTTTTTCGTGGTAGTCAAAATTGACCAAATTTTATGTTAATATTCATTTTCAAGCCTCCTAGATCTAATGGCAAGGTCTGTTTTTTTCCCAAGGGGTCATCGATGAAAATTCCCACACAAAACCCTCATGGTGAACACTAAGAAAAAAAACATTTTTGCAACTCATTTTCAAATCTCATATGTACAAAAAATGACCACAATTTTGCAAACCCAAAAAATCCAAATCTACATATTTAAACCTTCACAACATGTCTCATACCTTCAAATATCTAAATTCTCTCCAACATTGTCATCAATTTTCAACTTTACATCGAACATGCTCATACAAGGGTTATATTGAAATAGGGATCTCTCATACCTCTCAACCACAACTATGACTATGATACCACTTATTAGGAAAATAATATAGGTTCATCAAGCTATTTACCTACATAACCCCATAAGAAAAAGACATGCATACAAGGCTACAAAATAGCCATAAGAAAATATCAAAGGCATAGGTCAGAAGCTATCACAAGATATACACAGGAAAAACCCTTAAGAGGGTAAAACCCATCCTCCAAAAGTATCCACACTTAATGTATTATTCATCAATGAAAACATTTCAATACACTTACAAGGTCTCCATGAATACTTCTAAAACATCAACCTCCTATAGTACATCCTCCATGTGTCCAAGCATGTATCCATACATCCCATGCCATGGTTCACATATGCACTCTTCATAAGAGAGCTCAATATAATGAAAATCAAGCCAAAATCACTATCACAATGCTAGACAACCTAAACTTCTAAACATGTGTTTTCTTTTATAAAATGAAGCTCACACAAGTAGAACCAAGTGGTAAGGTAAGACCGTGTGCCTCAAAACCATGAGTGCACAAAATCATTGATCCCACATTTACTTTTTGGTACTTATTTTTTCAATATTAAATATTTTTATCATGTGCAAACCACACATAAAATATCTAATAAATGTCTTACAAATTTACAAGTAGACCAAAATAAATATTTAATGTGACTAAACAAATCACCTAAAATGCACCACAAATAAATATTTATTTTAAATAATTAAATAATTATTTCTTGTGCATGATGTACAATAACCTATTCCTAACACAATGATGCAACTTCACATGGAAGTGATGGAGCTAGGAATCATAAAGAAAACGATATATAGGCATTTAGGTCCTATCTAGATAGAAAAGGTGATCAAACTTAGGGTAGGAAAATTCTAGTCTATCACGTGTCTATATAAAGACTTTGAAATTGTCGTACTCATCCTTATACAACTAACAACCATATAGAATTTTGTTTGTTATAATAGCTATCATACTAAATTAATCAATTAGTATTTAGCATATTATCCTAGAAAGAAGAAAACGACCTATTAGTGTCAAGATACTACATAAGTGAAGGGGGAGTAACCTCAATAAAATTGGAGGAGTGCTATGGAAATGGATTTTTGTAGATCTAGATATTTTGGTTTGGCTTTGCCACAAAATTATTACTTTTATCATTTAATCCAAAGAGCTATATGGTGGCAAAATAACTTTAACCTTGTACAATGTGATTCAAAAATAAAAATCTTATTGTGTCATCACTAGGTATCATGTGAAACTGATAAAATAACTTTAGGCCATAAGATGGCAACAAGGGATAGTTTATATTTAGAAGATGATTAGGAGGTAGTGTACTGTTTTTTTTGGAGCTACAATAGAATAGAATGGAAATATTTAGAAAATTTGGTGAATTATATATTCTCTGAGGCAAAGGAGTGGAAGAAGCTAAGGTGAGAGGAGGTATTATGGTAGAAGAATTATTTTTGTAAAAAAACATTTTCTATAATTCTATAATTAAATGTTGAACAAGAGCCCCCAAACAAGCTAATATGAGCTTGTTAGGTGGGTGCTTCAAATTGGCTAACTATCTGTTGATAATCACAAAAGGCTATCCACATATGTGCATAAGATGCATATCTCATTAAGAGTATCTTATGTCTAATTAAGGGCTAAAGGTTTCCAACGAAAACCCTCTATCATTGAGAATAGTTTTGCTAACAATGGATCTTGAAAAAGAAAGTCATTGCATGTTGTAGTGAATGCAAACATATGTATATATGGACCAACCTTTCCATAAAACATCACATAAGTAAAACACTCCATTCACACTAAATGAAACCTATGATTAAAATGCATTCTCTAAAAAAGAATCATTGTTCATTCTAGATTCATCTAACAATAGTGATATCATAACTCATATACATATAGTTATGTAATTTTTTTAGACTCTTCAATTGTAACCACAATAGCATCAAATTTTATAGTTAGGCTTGTAAGAATTTTTTCTACAATATTTTGATTAGCTATTTGTTATTGATTTGATTTAGTTTGATTACCAACATTCATAACTTGACTAAAAAACTAATAATCTAAATCTTTTATTTTCAAATTTTCAAAATTTATCCTATGAAAATATAATTTGATTACTTTTATTCTAGTCATTCCATGATAAACTATTTTCAAAACATTTCATATCTTTTTAGATCTAATTGTTACTGCAACCCTAGAAAAAATAGACACATTACTTTTCGAATTAAAAACAGAATTAAGACTAGTTCTTTTGATTGTGACAATGCTTTATAGGCTACCTAATCTGAGACTTCTATAAATCTATTCCCCACTAAATTCCAAACTTTTTATGAACAAAATAATATTTTCATTTTAATAGACCAAAAATCATAATTCTTATCAATGAAAATATAAATTCGAGGCTGCATGAAGCTGTTGCTTGTTGCCATGGCTATTATTCAATTTTGTCTCTCCTTTTGACAACTATATATAGGGGACGACTACACCAAATATAACGGCCTCTTCAAGTTGTTACATAATTCATTAGCTTTAGAATTTGTTACATAATTTCCTCACGTTGTTATAGTCCAAAAGTTGAACTGTTATATTTTTAAGCCATAGTAAGGCTTCTTTAGGTAGACTTTTAGTGCTTATTATATAAGAACTTTAAATGATAAATAATTGATTTATCTCGTTATAATTCTCACAGGTTACTATTCACCGGTTATGATAAATAATTGATTTATGTAATGAGAATTTCATAATTCCTTAAGAGTCATGTATACTCAGATTATATGGAAACTTGTGCTGTAGATTCATAGTGTAGCTTCTATTTAATTTTTTTAAATGTCTTCTCAAGCAGCTGACTTGTTTTCTCTTTTTAATGCAAACTACTCCTGTTATAACAGATCGAATATCTTATTCCTATTAACTATAATAGTTTATTGATTTATCTTGCTCCATTCATGTCAAAGTTCAATGGTTTATTAATTTGTCATGCTCCATTGATGTCACCGTTTATTATTTGTGTAAGCATCAAACAATTAAAGATTTCTTCAAACTAAAATTATAGAGTTGGTAGCAAGTTTCAAATTTTATTTAAAATAATATATACATCAATATTGGAACCATTTTTATTAAAAGGTGCAGCTAAGTTTAGTACCTAACATATCATAAACAAATAGTTTTTTTAAGTTTTATAAATGATTTTTCAGTAATCTTTTAAAAAGTTTTGGACTTTTTTTTTAAAGTATATTTGATATATTTTGCAGTTGTAATGTTAATTTTTAAAGATATGTTGACTTTTCAATCTATTTAACTTGGGTTTTATGTAAATAATTAATATGTTTTTATATTAACTTAATAAAAAAAAATTGATTTTACCGTTTTTTAAATTTTCAGTTAGAATAATTTAATAGAATCATTTGTATATACATATGTAAATTAAATGATTTTAAGTAGGCCTTATTTCGATCAAAGTTAAATTTATAACATAGTGATAACTATTCTTAAACATCATCCATTTCAATAGTGAAAAATCAATTTTGACCAATACTAATAGAACAAATATTTTAGATGAGGTACAAAATATTTATTAACTGTTTGACCATTAAACCATATAATATTTAAATAAAATAATTACTAACTAAATAAAATTTATTTTTAATTTAAAAATCTTTTAACTGTTTCACAAACTAATCAAAATACAAACTCTCTAAAGGTTATAAAAAAAAGTCTTCCATTGAATAAAAATGAAACTATTTCATAAATAAACTAAACTAAAAATATATACCAACAGTAATTACATTTTGTATATGGTGTATTGCCCTGCGAGTCCAGATTAGATTTGATTAACCATTTATGAATTACCGTGAAACTCAAAACAAAGAAATAATTTTCAGTGAGTCGATGGTAGGCAAGTGCAACTACTTTTACTTGTAAACTAAAACAGAACACATGTATTTCTAAAATAGATAGAAAGAGATCGATAACTATATCAATCACCAAAGAAAAACTGCACGCTAGCTATTATTTCAAGCAAATTAAAAATCCAGACAATGATAAACTTCATTCACTGACCCACCGATAGAAGAGGTGAAGATGTCTTATTTAGAGGCGAATGCCTACAGCTAGAAAGAGGAAGCAGAAGTGAGAGGCGATGTCAGGTATGGCCTCTGCCCATTGAAATTCCCAGGTGGGTCATAATTGCAGATAATGAAAATGGCACCATTATTACATTTAACACGAGCACACCCAACCTTGTGCGAATTTCTCCACACCACTTGAGTATAATGTCCACACTGTTTCCCTTGAGCGCATGAATTGGAACCATAATTATAATATTGCTTCTCATTAACCCATGAACTCACGGCATCTGCGGGCGAGAATTCCCTACCTTTCCCCCAGAAAAGGTTTTCTCCATAGGGACCGCCAGAATGCCTCAAAGCACAGTCTGCCTTTCGTTGATTAGCATAGTTCTGTGCGTAGGCAGCGACAGTATTATCCCACACCAGAGGTCCCACGCCCACTTGAGACCTCGCCTTGTTGTGGGGGTCTAAATACTGTCTCTGCACATCCTGGCCTGAACACACTTGCACAAACAAGACTACCAGAAGAACCCACAACATCTTCATCTCTTTTTGTGAGAATATCATGTACACCAATGCTGCTTTTTATAGCCAAACTAAGGGATGATGGATTGATTGTAGAACTGGTAAATCTATTCCGTTTGACAAATCAATGCATTAAATGCAATGAATGCAATAATTTTTAGGGATGAATTGATTATGAATTGGACTTGTAAACAAAACCTTTTAGCAAATCAACGGCAATAATTCACATGGGTTTGCGCCGCCCCAGGCCGCCCCAGGGTCAGCCGTCAACTCTTTAATTACTTGACACGGGATAAGAACGGGAAACTTCCTTCTCCTTTTTATATATCTTTTGTGAGTTGGAAAAGATAATATGGTTCAGGAATGATTTGTGAACGATGTGTTCCCTGAAGGGGCAACGTCTCATTTGACCGTAAATAATAATTAATTAAAATCTTTTTTAATTAATTATTATTTATTTTAAATGTTTATCAATATACTTAATGTGATTTTAAATGATTTGAATTATGTTTTTTTAAAATATTTTATATAAAATAGATATCAAGACATTAAAAGATATTTTAAATATATCTATTCAAAATATCTAAAAGATATAGGTTTGAATTATTTTATTTGTTTAAAAGTTATTTTATAATTTTAAAATTTTAAATATATGACAGTTTTAATATTACATAGTCATAACATCAAATAAATATAATTTATAGAGAATATGACCCTTACCAAATATATAAATTAAACAATTTAATAAAAGTAATTATGTTTCATAAATAACAAGAATATCTATATTTAAAAATAGATCTCTCAAGTTGGATATCTCTTGGCATACTATAAATATATATTTTCAAAAATTAGATATGCTACTAACATCTGCATTTTTCTAAGTGATAATAGTGTAATAAAAATATAGAAGATAAAATGAAATATACAATCTATTGTAATAATGATGAAAATATGTCATATAAATGAGAGAAATAGAAAATTTGTTCATGATTTATTATTCCTTGAAATAGATTTGTAAGAAGTACATCACATCATTTATCTTCTTATAATTTTAGTTTTCATTCTTCAAATTTTTCTAATTTTTTTTTTAAAAGATTTTCATACTAGTTATATAATGGTGGCATTATTCTTATCCCTTGTAACAAATTTAATGAGATATAGTCACATTATATGAACCCTATTGTATCTCTTTGTCCTATGTCAAAAATGATTTTCAAAAGAGTCAAACTTTGTAATTTGTGTATTGTTAATGCCCAATCAAAGTGTAAGGTTATTTGGATTATGTGGCCCCTTTGCATTGGTACAATTAGAATTTGATGTGGATTTTGATCTTCAAATGGTATCCCTAAATAATTATAAAAATTAACTATTATGTATGTTGATAGTTCAAATGGTATCCCTAAATACCATTTTCAAATTCTTAATTGGTTGAAGTGTTTATGCCAACTTTGGTTCTTTTCAACAATAACTTTTAGTCATCAATAGTTAGATTTTCAACACTTAGATTTGTGAGAAGTTGAATAATTTATCCTCCCCATCTAAATATATTATCCAAAGTTCCAATTATTTTAAATTATTCTCATAGCATATTTTAGTACAAGTCTCAATACCATATGATTCTTTATCATTGACAGGAGGCGATTTCCCAAATATCCAACAAGAATCATAGATATACCTCCAAAATATTTTAAAAAATATATTTTTCATTAATGTGTACTATTAACAAACGAAAATGGTGATGACGGTTGGCTTGGCCTATATAGGCTAGGGGAAACCCTAGCTGTGATCTTGTTTCTGATGTGCATGTGTTGGGAGGGCATTTGGGGGCGATCTAATGTGGGTGTACTAGGGAATTGGGGGCGGCGTGGCATGGAGTGGTATGTTTGGTGTTGTTTCAATGGGTTGATTTTATTTATTTTATTGTGTGCTGGTGTTTTGTTAGGATTTCTTTATGCTATAGTGGTGTTCCTTTATTTTTGTTTTCTCCGAAGGCATATATCTTGCAGATCCTTCTTCTTCTCTACATGAAAAGGCCATGGGGAATCTTAACAAAATTTTCATTGGTGAAGATTCTACATCAGAAAAAGGATTACCTGGAATCAAGAAAGTGAATGGTTGTTTGGAGAGATGCCATGAGCGTCCTATTTTGATGATTTTGCTAGAGTCTATCTCAGAGGATGTTGCTTACCTGAGCAATCATATGTTAATTTTTAAATTCATGGGGATTCAACTTTCTTTGCCAATTTTAGAATCTTGGACTCAAAGGATTGGGAACCCCGAAGGTGATATGGAGATAATGATGGCTGCCAAAAAATATTTTTTGGTCAAGTTTTTACGTGCATGGTAGATAGAAATAAAGATTTTGAAGGTGGACCTTATTTTTACAATTAGTTTGGGCTCTTCATGAAACCTTGACATGTGGGCTTCAATTCGGTTGAGGAGCTCCCTACGAGGGTCCTTATTTGGATTCATCTTTCATGACTTCCACTAGAGTTTTGAAGGAGTGACATTATGCATATGATAGCTCTTTTACTTGGAAAATCGATTGGTTCAACTCAACAAACTCTTGATAGAAAGGTAATCACATGTGCTCGTATCTATTTTGAAATTGATTTAAATAACCCTTTGCCGGATTTTGTAAAAAATTACCTTGAATTATCTTCATGGATTCAACAACTATTCTATGAAACCCTCCCTTTTAGATGTTGAAATTGTCATAAGTATGGGTATCTACACAGGAAATTCCCTCGGTTCAATTAGGTGGCTGATGTAGCTAATGATACCTCCAACTTTGTTCCTAAGAATGATAAAGGGAAGGCTTCTGTGTTTTATGGGGTGACAGAAAATGAGGGTTTCATCTTGGTTAAGCCTCGTAATAAGGGGATAGGTCAGAAGATAACCCTTAAGGACAAAAAAATTGATGGGATCTTTAATCGATTTTATTTTTTGGAGGACTTAGTTCAGAGGAGTGGTTTCCAGTTGAGCTACCTTCTAGTGTTGGGTCTTTCTTTGGGAGTGGCTTTGTTAAAAGATAGAGAGAATGATATCTAATGTTTTCCTTTGGTGGATTCAAAGGTTGTTCAAATGGTTTTAGATGTACCTTCCTGAATACCTATTGTTTTATAACCAAGTGGACCTATGTTCTTGAAGAAGGTTGAAGCCTCGACTAATCTAGTTCCTTCTTAGTTGAAGGAGGCTTTAGATTATGGGAAAATTAGTGAGACTTTGCACGCCTTGGGTTTGTAGTAAAAGCCCCTTTAAAAGGGGCCTTTGGAGAAGTAATCCATGGTGGGATGCAAGAAAGACTTGTAGAAGGTTAAATTAATTGGTGAGACACTAGTGGATTCGAGGTTGGTGAAAACCATTGATTCCCACTTCTCCCAATCTCATAAATTATTGTTATTTCATGAAATGTGAGGGGTATGAATAATATCCCTCGACAAAAGGGTATTCGTGAGATGATTGGTACTCATTATCTTGATATTATTTTTCTTCAAGAAATTAAATTTTAAGTGGATGGTATGTTGAATAGAGGTTCTAGCATCTAGTCTTGTGGCTATTGTTAGTGTGTTGGGGCTCATGGTAATTAAGGAGGTGTGGCTTGTTTTTGGGATCCAAGGAAGGTTGTTTCTCTTTGGTGGATCTCGAGTCACTCTTCTATTTCTATGGATGTTTCTAGTTTAGATTCAAGAGAAAAAAATATTTTTACTAATGTTTATGCTTGTACTAATCTTCTTGGAAAAGATTAGCTTTGGTCCCATGTTAGATATATTCGGTCTTTGTCTCCCTTTCTTCCATGGGTCATGGCAAGGGACTTCAATGTTGTTTTGTGTGACAAAAAAAGAGGTGGCATTATCATGCTTGATTCTTCAACTAACCTCCTAAGGGACAACATATATTTTATAAATTTAGTTGATGTGAATTTGAATTATGGTATTTTCACTTGGAACAATAAAATAAGTGGTGAAAATTCTATATCAAAGAGGCTTGATCGATTCCTTGTTTCTTGTATGTAGTGGTTGGTGAGTTGGAAAAGATAATATGGTTCAAAAATGGTAGTGTTTGTGAATGATGCGTTCCCTAAAGGGGCAACGTGTCATTTGACCATAAATAATAATTAATTAAAATTTCAGAAATCACTCTGTTTTTAGATTTTAATTAATTATTATTTATTTTAAATGTTTATCAAAATATAAAATTCAAAATTTTAATGTGATTCTAAATGATTTGAATTATGTTTTTTTTAAAATATTTTATATTAAATAGATATCAAGACATTAATTATGAATTAATGTTTATAAATTAATAAGATATTTTAAATATATCTATTCAAAATATCTAAGAGATATAGTTTTGAATTATTTTATTTGTTTCAAAATTATTTTATAATTTTAAAATTTTAAATATATGACTGTTTTAATATTACACAGTCATAACATCAAATAAATATAATTTATATAGAATAAGACCCTTACCAAATATATAAATTAAACAATATAATAAAGGTAATTATATTTCATAAATAATAAGAATACCTATATTTAAAAATAGATGTCTCAAGTTGGATATCTCCTGGCATATTATAAATAGATATTTTCAAAAATTAGGTATGTTACTAACATTTGCATTTTTCTAAGTGATAATAGTGTAATAAAAACATAGAAGATAAAATGAAATATACAACCTATTGTAATAATGATGAAAATATGTCATATAAATGAGAGAAATAGAAAATTTGTGCATGACTTATTATTCCTTGAAATAGATTTGTAAGAAGTACAGCACATCATTTATTTTCTTATAATTTTAGTTTCCATTCTTCAAATTTTTCTAATTTTTTGTTTTAAAGATTTTCATACTAGTTATATAACGGTGGCATTATTCTTATCCCTTGCAAGAGATATAGTCACAAATATGAACCCTATTGTATCTCTTTGTCCTATGTCAATAATGATTTTCAAAAGAGTCAAACCTTGTGATTTGTGTATTGTTAATGCCTAATCAAAGTGTAAGGGTATTTGGATTGTGTGGCCCCTTTGCATTAGTACAATTAGAATTTGATGTGGATTTTGATCTTCAAATGATATCCCTAAATAATTATAAAAATAAACTATTATGTATGTTGATAGTTCAAATGATATCCCTAAATACCATTTTCAAATTCTTAATTGGTTGAAGTGTTTATGCCAACTTTGGTTCTTTTCAACAATAAATTTTAGTCATCAATAGTTAGATTTTCAACACTTAGATTTGTGAGAAGTTGAATAATTTCTCCTCCCCATCTAAATATATTATCCAAAGTTCCAATTATTTTAAATTATTCTCATAGCATATTTTAGTACAAGTCTCAATACCATATGATTGTTTATCATTGACAGGAGGCAATTTCCCAAATATCCAACAAGAATCATAGATATGCCTCCAAATTATTTAAAAAATATATTTTTGATTAATGTGTACTATTAACAAACGAAAATGGTGACGACGGTTGGCTTGGCCTGTGTAGGCTAGAGGAAACCCTAACTGTGATCTTGTTTCTGTTTTGCATGTGTTGGGAGGTCGTTTTGGGGCGATCTAGTGTGGGTCTGCTGGGGAACTGGGGATGGCGTGGCATGGAGGGGTATGTTTGGTGTTGTTTCAATGGGGCTGATTTTCTTTTTTTTTATTATGTGCTGGTGTTTTCTTAGGATTTCTTTATGCTATAGTGGTATTCCTTTTTTTTTCTCTGAAGGCATATATCTTGCAAATCCTTCTTCTTCTCTACACGCAAAGGCCATGGGGAATCTTAACAAAATTTTCATTGGTGAAAATTCTACATCAGAAAAAGGATTACCTAGAATCAAGAAAGTGAATGGTTGTTTGGAGAGATGCCATGAGCATTCTATTTTGGTGATTTTTCTAGAGTCTATCTTAGAGGATGTTGCTTACTTGGGCAATCATACATTAATTTGTAAATTCATGGGGATTCAAATTTCTTTGCCAATTTTAGAATCTTGGACTCAAAGGATTGGGAACCTCGAAGGTGATATGGAGATAAATGATGGCTGCCAAAACTTATTTTTTGGTCAAGTTTTTACGTGCATGGTAGATAGAAATAAAGCTTTTGAAGGTGGACCTTATTTTTACAATCAAGTTGGGCTCTTCATGAAACCTTGACATGTGGGCTTCAATTCAGCTGAGGAGCTCCCTACAAGGGTCCTTATTTGGATTCATCTTCCATGACTTCCGCTAGTGTTTTGAAGGAGTGACATTATGCATATGATAGCTCTTCTACTTGGAAAACCGATTGGTTCAACTCAAAAAAATCTTGATAGAAAGGTAATCACATGTGCTTGTATCTATGTTGAAATTGATTTAAATAACCCTTTGCTAGATTTTGTGAAAATTTACTTTGAATTATCTTCTTGGATTCAACAACTATTCTATGAAACCCTTCCTTTTAGATGTTGAAATTGTCATGAGTATGGGTATCTACAAAGGAAATTCCCTCGGTTCAATTAGGTGGTTGATGTAGCTAATGATACCTCCAACTTTGTTCCTAAGAATGATAAAGGGAAGGCTTCTATGTTTTATGTGGTGACAAAAAATGAGGGTTTCATCTTGGTTAAGCCTCATAATAAGGGGAGAGGTCAGAAGATAACCCTTAAGGACAAAAAAATGATGGGATATTTAATTGATTTGATTTTTTGGAGGACTTAGTTTAGGAGGGGTGGTTTCCAGTTGAGCTGCCTTCTAGTGTTGGGTCTTTCTTTGGGAGTGGCTTTGTTAAAAGATAGAGAGAATGATATCTAAGATTTTCCTTTGGTGGATTCAGAGGTTGGTCAAATGGTTTTAGATGTACCCTCCCGAATACCTGTTGTTTTAGAACCAAGTGGACCTATGGTCTTGAAGAAGGTTGAATTATCGACTAATCTAGTTCCTTCTCAGTCGAAGGAGGCTTTAGATTATGGGAAAATTAGTGAGACTTTGCATGCCTTGGGTTTGTAGTAAAAGCCCCTTTAAAAGGGGCCTTTGGAGAAGTAATCCATGGTGGGATGCAAGAAATACTTGTAGAAGGTTAAATTAATTGGTGAGACACTAGTAGATTCGAGGTTGGTGAAAACCATTGATTCCCACTTCTCCCAATCTCATAAATTATTGTTATTTCATGAAATGTGAGGGGTATGAATAATATCCCTCGACAAAAGGCTATTCGTGAGATGATTGGTACTCATTATCTTGATATTGTTTTTCTTCAGGAAACTAAATTGTAAGTGGATGGTATGTTGAATAGAGTTTCTAGTAACTAGTCTTGTGGCTATTGCTAGTGTGTTGGGGCTCATGGTAATTTAGGAGGTGTGGCTTGTTTTTGGGATCCAAGGAAGGTTGTTCCTCTTTTTTGGATCTTGAGTCACTCTTCTATTTCTATGGATGTTTCTAGTTTAGATTCAAGAGAAAAATTTGTTTTTACTAATGTTTATGCTCGTACTAATCTTCTTGGAAAATCTCAGCTTTGGTCTCATGTTAGATATATTCGGTCTTTGTCTCCCTTTCTTCCATGGGTCATGGCAAGGGACTTGAATTTTGTTTTGTGTGACCAAAAAAGAGGTGGAATTATCATGCTTGATTCTTCAGCTAACCTCCTAAGGGACAACATATATTTTATAAATTTAGTTGATGTAAAGTTGAATTATGGTATTTTCACTTGGAATAATAAGATAAGTGGTGAAAATTCTATATCAAAGAGGCTTGATCGATTCCTTGTTTCTTGTATGTGGTTTTGACAGAGAGTGGGTCAATTGGACCATGAGTTGTGTAGCTTCTACTTCTTTTTTTTCTTATTAATGGTGAGACTTCTGAGTTCTTCAAAGCTTTTAGGGGTCTTTGACAAGGGGATCCTCTATCTCCTTACCTATTCACTATTATGACCAAGGGGTTGGGAATATTTATCAACTCTTGGGCTAGACAAAGATTGATTCAGGGTTGGAGTTGGGGCAATAGGTTGCCTTCTCATTCTCACCTTTAATTTTTGGATGATACATCTTTGATGGGCATAGCTGGAATTAATGAAGCATTGAAATTAAGGAAATCTTTGGACATTTACTTAGCTGCCTCTAGAGTAAAAAGATTAATGAGGGAAAGTTTTTTATTTTCTTCTTCAATACTCAGCTTATTTAGAGTAGGATTTCCTAGATTCTTCAGTTTTAGATTGGCTCTCTTCCTTTGACTTATCTTGGGATTCCCATCTCCATGGGATCTTAAAGAGTTTTGATAGGATATTTTGGATAAGTTTTATAGGAAGGAAAATCATTGGATATTTTTCTACTCGGCGGGTGATTCTTTTGAAATCAATGGTTCAAGCCCTTCCTATTTAGAGATTTTTGTGTAGGTTACCCCTTTGTGCTTTGTTAAGGAGTTTGATGCCCTTTCCCATTAGTTTCTTTGGGTAGTTATTTTTTCATCTTCAAAGTGGAGCCTAATTAAGTGGGATTCTATTTTGACACTAAAGTAGGAGGGAGGTCTTGGGCTCAAGTCTGTGGGCTTAAATGGTCAAGTATTAGTTACCAAATTATATTACAAATGGTGTGCTTGCCAAGTGAAACACGGGGAAATGGGTGATCCTAAAACTGGAATGGGGGAAACATAGGATGCACCTATTTTCCTTATTTCATTAAGAAAAATAGATCCCCTAGGGAAAGATTGAATTTCAACCCTTAGGTGAGTCAACTTTGATGGAGATCTTGTTGTTTTCCTTATCACTTAGGATGAGGTAAATCGGCCTGAACTGCACTTTTGGGAGATGAATTAAAAATACAAAGTGAATGCAATTATGTAATAAAACACATGAAACCTATAAATTAAACGTTAATCAGACAAAATCTAGAAAGTTATAATAGATTTGAGAAGGATGTGATTTTATGCACTTGTCATAAAAAGGCTATGATGAGTGTCCTGCTAGGACTCATTTTCCCCAGGGTGAATGGGTCTTGGTACATGGGTTGAAAATTTTCTTTTATAGTCCTTTGGTATTATGTCAGCACTCTCGATTCCTTTAGGCTTCAGAGTTAAAAAATCATAAATAAATTTTGAAAGTGATTTTTCGTGGTTTGACAACAATGTTGACAACTTTTTCACTTTTGCTCTTTTGATAGATCTTCAATCCTTCTTCAAGGTCTAAGATCTACAAAAGACACAAAAGGGAAAAAAATGTTTTTTTTGGTGAATGGGGGTTTTCCTTGGTCAAACCCTATTTTAGTAATTAAACCTTGAAATGAAACAATGAAACATGAAAGGAATGATGAATGAACAAGTGCTATGTTGCAACTCACCAAACCCTTGATTTGAGATTCTTGAAGAACTGAAACTTAGAATATCTCTCAAGGATCTAAATCTTGCATGAAATGGCTTGATTGATGATTTGATCTTGATGCTTGAAATTTTAATTGAATGCATGAAACCTGAATTACAATGTTAGCTCCAAAAACATGCATGATGCTTGATAACTTTGGCATGATTCTTGAGATCTTGAATGATGGAACAAATGATTGAGAAATCTTCTCTTGAACACCTTTGACAATAATCTTACCTTTAGGGATAATCTCTTTGCTATGATAGGATTTGAATTGATAAAAGACCTTTCTTTTATAGACAATTTTCTAATTTCCCAAAAATTAAACATTACAACTTGACAATTGAATTTGAATTTGGGATCATAAAAGGATGCCAAAAACATGTTTAAAATTTGAATTAAGCAACTAAAGGGGACCCATTCACCCTTGGGTGAATGGGTCCTGACCTAAATTGTTAGGAACTATTCATTTCAAGTTGTTAAAAATGATAATTGCATTAGTTAAATCACATTCCCCTTTCATAAATTAGAATTAATTATGCTTGTAAATGCATAATTGGGCCAAATAGAGGCTTAATTAAATCCAGTTTATTAAGTGGCCCTAACATAGTGTGAAAATGTAAAGGAGTGAATTTTCCAACACTACATTTAGCCCCTAGTTTAGTGATAGGATGAGCCCTACTCTCAAACTCACCCTAAAGTAGTCAAACAAGCGTCAAGAGAGGTCTAATTTTACAATTGTTGGAAAGATAAGACAAAAAGGTCAAGGATGATGATCAAGCCCACAAGATCTAGGATCTCATGGAAAACCAACAAAGGCACAAAGAGACACATGCCTATGTTATATATGCAATAACAAGACAAGATACACAAGCATACAACGTCAAAATTAATGAGAAGAGAGAGTGGGGTGGATCAAGCCTTGACTTTTTGTCCAATCGGTTATGGATCAAGAAATCTTTTTGTCCAAAAAAATTTACAAGTGGAAACCTGTTGTCCACTATGCAATCAAAATGTACTCACACGGGCTAGTGAAATCTGCTATCGACTAGGTGAGCCCCAAAAAGTGCCTAATGGGAAATTTGTGCCAGGTATAGGCTCCCATTATACTAACCATACCAAAGTTATCCCTCCGAATAAATTTTATAGGGTGCCACAAAAATGATCACAAGAATAGAAATTTGTGTTATGCTAGGCACTCATGAAAAAGGCTCCACTGGCGAGCAAGTAGTGTTATGCTTGGTGGCCTTAAAAAACATAAAGGCTCTATTGGAAAGAAAGTTTTGTTATGCTTGGTGGCCTTGATACATAAAATAGGATATTCAAAGGGTTTTTTCTTAGTTCATGAAAGGTCCCACCTTAGGGAACAACATACCTAATGTCTCCAAGAGAGGACTAGTCGAGGATAAAATATTTACAACTTAGGGCATGCAATCCATAACATCACCACCAAGAGGAATGACATATGCCAAGAAAGGTCATAATCTTGAAGGACATAAAACCCAATGTCACTACCAATAAGACACATCACGTGAAGTAAGAAGACCACACTTTGAAGGGAATAATGAGCGGGGATACGTATGCCCCCACTTTAAATAAATTGCTAAACACCATGCTGTGAGCAATTACTTTAAAGTAGAATATGATAAATCCCAATACATGAGATATTTATTCCAAAATCCTTATGTAAAATATATGTTTTCGAGTAGAGCTACATCATGAAAGGAGGTTTTGACCCATATGCAATACTAAGATAACACATAAGGGATCCATGGATTTGGGGTCAACATTTGTTGTTGCTATAGTGATATAATCAAGCTCGAAACCATCATCATTCCCCAAATAACTCATGGAACAAAAAGCAAAAAGGAAGAATGACGCAGAGAGAGAGAGAGAGAGAGAGAGAGAGAGAGAGAGAGAGAGAGAGAGAGAGAGAGAGAGAGAGAAGCTTTTGGGTCAACATGGAAGAGACCTGAATGTTTCGACACCTTACACCATCCCTAAAAGGAAATCACAAGACAAAAGAAAAGATAAATGATTATGAAAAATAA
The DNA here is from genome assembly GCA_007115665.2 of Sequoiadendron giganteum. Lineage (NCBI taxonomy): Eukaryota > Viridiplantae > Streptophyta > Pinopsida > Cupressales > Cupressaceae > Sequoiadendron > Sequoiadendron giganteum. The sequence continues at coordinate 296,080,389 of CM021104.1, read as the reverse complement.
AAGAATGTAGATATAGATGGAAAAATGTCACAATGGATTCACTTCATTTATATATTTGCACCAACAGAGTGACAAGGGCCATCCAAAGTAGGTTCAAAAACATATAAAGGCACACCAAGCAACACTATATGAGGATCATATTATGCACATGCAATCACAAAGAATAAAAATAGAAGACAAAGAAAATACTAGTATGACACATGTGAGTCAACCTATAGCAGGTCATCCACATCCCAATCTTGTTCATCATATGTAGAAGTCAGATAACTAGCCAAAGGGACAATGACAAGTGTTGCCCTAGGAGAATCACTAGGTTCAACACGTGGTGAGTCACTCTTGTTAGGAGGATCATCACGGTTGTTATCATCTAAGCTCATGGAAAAGCAAAACAATGAATTCAAATCATTATGCACTTCCTCATCAATATTAAAAATCTCATCAACATCTTCTAAGTTAATCATAATAGGAGGCCTAATGATAATGTCCATTGAGGTTTCTTATTGTTTTTGTTGTGGCAAAGGTGTAGAGTCATAATGCTTTGTTTCATTTAGTGTTTGATCTTGATTTTCTATTTTATTTTCTTATTTTAATCTATAAGAAATAGCATGATGTCTATGCCTACACTCTTTAGTGTTACTATTTATTTCTGTATGATTTTCAAGTTGTGATTGTGTAGGAGTGGGTTTATAAACCATTGGTTTATTTTCTTCTTGTAAGGGAGGAACACAAGGAGCCATGGAAGGTTGTTCAACCACTTTATCTTTAACTTTGTAAACTTGTTTGATATTAGGAGGGACAATATGACTTATTTGTTTATCTCTTGGTCTTTTATAGGAAATAAGCAAAGGATTTGTCATGGGTTGTTCTTGGTTACTTGGAAGGGATTTGGGTTCAATAATGGTTTCATCAATGATAGGAGGCTCAATCATGGGTTGAGTCATGTTGCTAAGGGATAATTATGATATGTTATTTTCCTTGAAGTTTTGATAGGATTTAAAAAAGAAGTCCTCACGAGGCTTAATAGGTTCCATAGGTTCAGGACAAAAGAAATCCAATGAGAAATTCCCATGGGAAGACATAGTATTAAAGCCACTATGATGCACAGTAAATATCTCATTGCTAAATGTAAACTTTAAGAATTTATGCACTATCGACGGGATAAAATCCATGGAGCATAGCCATGGGTAACCAAGCTTCACATGGGATTGGTCTGACGATGGGATAATGGATAATGAGACATCCAATTGTTTTGGTCCAACTTTTAAAGGAAGAGTGATTGAACCTCTCATAGGGCAAGAAAAAACATTATGCATTTTGATCCATGCTTTTAGTTGTTCATAAGAATCTTGATAAAGTTCATGCACAAATAAGAATTCCTCGGTGATCACATTATCTACACACATGATCAATTAATCTCCCTTGTCATTGATTCTTTTAGTGATGTAAAGAGGACCATCAGGTGCATATCTAATTAATTCTCTTTGTGAGAAAGCAATGTCAAGGGGCATTTTAGTTTGGCCCTTATGAGGTTGAACACCAAGGAATCCAACCACATGTTCTAAGTCTACTTCATTTTCATTTATATTGTCATTATTTGTATCTTCAAGGTTGTGAACATTCATCACATCATTCTTGGCATCACTAGCTTTCACAAAAGAGATATTATGATTTGGAATGGGATTAGTAAAGATTTACAAATTTTGGTTGGGTGGATCAGAAAACTTGTTTCCTTGATCATTAACACCACAATCTGAATGTGATTAGAATCAATGAGGTCTTGCACAATATGTTTAATACACTTACATTGTTTTGTATCATGTCCATTTTGTCGATGATAATGGAAAAACTGATTCAAGTTGAAGTTTGGAGGTAAAGGATTAGTGGTATCAATGGTTCTAACATGAGGTATGGTGACTAAGTTATTACTTATGGGTGATCCCACAATAGTGGGTTACACTTTTTGGCCAAACTTGACATTGAACTGATTTTTTAAACTAAATCTTCACTTTCGGGCACCTATAGCTTCTAAACCATGATGAATTTGAAGATGATGCAAACTAGTGATTTATGACATTTTATTTGTAGATTCTATATATATATATTTTAAAATTTTGAAATAAAATTTCATTTATTTTTTCATCTCATTCAAAAACTAGTTTTAATAGTAAACACCATTTTTAAATAGTGATGTGTACTTGCTAACACAATTTTTTTCTATAAAGGATAAAATTATATTTTTTCTCGAATTTAGATTTGTAACTATTATATATAGGGCATGTATTTGGTTTCATAGTGCTTTATTCAATATTTTTTTCTTAATCAATATTTTGAAGTGAAACCAATTACAATTTAGACATAGGTTTACTTGCTAGCACCATTTTTTTTGTATGTATTGAAATTCAATTTTTTTTGTTGGATCAAGGATATCAATATCAAGGGCATAGATGTTTTGGGTATGTGCAGGATCATCATGGAAAAAATAGGCCCTTAAGTGGCAATGAAAATTTAGAAAAATCAAAGTTAGACAACTTGACGTAAAAATTTGAATAAGTTATCTATATTATTTCAAAAATATGTAGGAATATATAGCTTCTAAACCATGATGAATTTGAAGATGATGCAAACTAGTGATTTCTGACATTTTATTTGTAGATTCTATATATATATATATATATATATTTTAAAATTTTGGAATAAAATTGCATTTCTTTTTCCATCTCATTCGAAAACTAGTTTTAATAGTAAACACCATTTTTAAAGAGTGATGTGTACTTGCTAGCACAATTTTTTTCTATGAAGGATAAAATTCTATTTTTTTCTCGAATTTATATTTGTAACTATTATATATAGGGCATGTATTTGGTTTCATAGCGTTTTATTCAATATTTTTTTCTTAATCAAGTTTTTGAAGTCAAACCAATTACAATTTAGACATAGATTTACTTGCTAACATAATTTTTTTTGTATGTATCGAAATTCAATATTTTTTTTTGGATCAAAGATATCAATATCAAGGGCATAGATGTTTTGGGTATGTGCAGGATCATCATGGAAAAAACAGGCCCTTAAGTGACAATGAAAATTCAGAAAAATCAAAGTTAGACAACTTGACGTAAAAATTTGAATAAGTTATCTATATTATTTCAAAAATATGTAAGAATAGAATCTATAGAAAATTGAATTTAGTTTCTAAACTACTAGATATATATATTTTTAAAAAAAATCTATTTGGTGTAAATTTGAAATTTCAATGCAGTAGTACTTAAATTTGAGGGAAAAAATAAGAAGTAGGTGTTTGTCTGACCACCCTAACCACAATAAAATGATAATATTTTTTTATAATATTTTATATATAAGTAGAGGACTCATGTCTCGATGTGATACATATTTTTTTGTATTTTTTTTCCAAGTAAATAATTAATTATGAATTTTTTATTACAACTTTTAAAAAATATAAAAACTCGTATGTCTGACCACCTTAACTTGGTCAAAACTTTATGAAATTCATTTTTTTTTTTTAATCCTATAGTATGCAAAGCATATAATGTGATGCATGTTTTGGATTCAAAAAATGTGATACGGTTTGAAAGATATATATGTTTTTCAATCAGCCTATCAATCAGGACTTTAGTCGTAATTCATATAGAAAATGAATAATAATTATTTATTAAATTAAAAGTAAAGCATAATTTATATTGGTGGAAAGTTGAGAATCTCCTTTAAAAACCCTTTTCGTTTCATCAATTTAGGGTAAAAAAAAAGTCGTCAGCCACATGGGCGAAGTCTAGAAAAATAAGGTAAGTTGTTAAACATGTTTTTTGTGTTGACTTCTAGGATTGGCATGTCCTAGACAAATTCTGAAGCAAACCCGAGGCTAATCCCTAGGTAGTAGGTTTTGTGTCAAACATATCGGATATTCGATTTTTTTTATATATAATTAAAAAAAATCCAATATAGTTTTTAATATATGATTTAAAAAATTGCAATATCCAAATCAGATATCTGATTTTTTTTATATATAATTTTAAAAAAACTAATATAGTTTTTAATATATGATTTAAAAATTGCAATAAATAGTTTATAGTTTATTTTAATATATCTAGTTGAGAATATACAATATAGTTTATAGTTTATGATAATCTCTTACAGAATTATGTATAATATATAATATTTATATATTATTTATATATTTTAGTTAATGTGTAAATATTTATATATTATATATATTAAGTTAATATTTAAAATATTATATAACTAATTAATATCACTAATATATAAAATATTTAAATATTATCTCTTTCCCTCTCTCTCTCTCTCCCTCCCTCTCCCTCTCCCTCTCCCTCCCTCTCTCTCTCTCTCTCTCTCTCTCCTCCTCTTCCCCT
>CM021104.1:296053841-296075907 GCA_007115665.2 Sequoiadendron giganteum | reverse complement strand
TCTCTCTCTCTCTCTCTCTCTCTCTCCCATTCTTCCCCTCTCCTTTCAACCAGCTCCTAATTATCTCTCTCTCTCTCCCCCCTTCTTCCCCTCGTCCCCCTCCTAGTTCTCTCTCCATCTCTCTCCTCTTCTTCCCCTCTTCCCCTCTCACTTCCCCCTCCTGATTCTCTCTTCCTCTCTCTCTCACCTTCTTCCCCTCTCCCTTCCCCCTCCTAATTATCTCTCCTCTCTCCCCCTTCTTCCCCCTCTTCCCCCTCTCTCTCTCTCTCTCCCTCTCTCCCTCTCTCCCTCTCTCCCCTTCTCTCCTTCTTCCCCTTCTTCCCCTCTTCCCTATCCAATTTGGACTGACTTTAAAATGACCTTTTTGGCTTTATATTAGCTAACCCAAATCATTATATCAATTTATTTTACTTTAAGTTATTATATAAAATATTATATAAGTAATTAATATTACTAATATATAAAATATTTAAATATTATCTCTTTCCCTCTCTCTCCCCTCCCTCTCTCTCTTCCTCTCCCTCCCCCCTCTCTCTCTCTCTTCCTCTTAGGTCTTTCCACTCTCCCTCTCCCCTCTCCCTCTCTCCCCCCCCTCTCTCTCTCTCTTCCTCTTAGGTCTTTCCCTCTCTCCCTCTCTCCTCTCTCCAACTCCCCCCCTCTCTCTCTCCCTCTCTCCCTCTCTCCCTCTCAAGTCTTTCCCTCTCTTTCTTTCCCTATCTCCCTCTCTCTCTCTCTCCCTATCTCTCTCACTCTGTCCCTCTCTCTCCCAATCTCCCTCTATCCCACTCTCCCACTCTATCTCTCCCTCTCTCCCACTCTCCCTCTGTCCCTTTGTCCCCCTCTCTCTCCCACTCTCTATCTCCCCCACTCTGCATCTCTTTGTCCCACACTCTCTCTCCCTCTCTCTATCTTTGTCTCTATCTCTATCTCTCCCTTTCCCCTCCTAATTCTCTTTCTCTCTCCCTTCTTCCCCTCTCCCTCCCCCTCCTAATTCTCTCTCTCCATTTCCCTCTCTCTCTCTATCTCTCCCTCTATTTGTCTCTCTCCGCTTCTTCCCTTCTCCCTTCCCCCTCCTCTCTCTCTCTCTCCCCCCTTTTTTCCTCTCCTTCCCCTCCTAATTCTCTCTCTCTCTCTCTCTCTCTCTCTCTCTCTCTCTCTCTCTCTCTCTCTCTCTCTCCCCTTCTCCCCTCTTCCCCTCTAATTCTCTCTTCCTCTGTCTCCCCTTCTTCCCTCTTCCAATCTCCTTCCCCTCCCAATTCTCTCTCCCTCTCTCCCCTTCTTCCCTCTTCCCCTCTCCCTTCCCCCTCCTAATTATCTCTCTCTCTCTCTCCCTTTCCCTCTCTCTCTCTCTCTCTATCTCTTGTCCACCCTCCACCTCCTAATTACTCTTAGATCTATGTGTGCCACAAATCGGATATCTGATTTGTGGCACCAAAATCTTACCGCCACAATACATTTTTAAATGTTTTTAAAATATTGCCCAACCCCAAATTGGATATCCGATTCAAAGCGGATATCCGATTTTTTTAACTTTTAAAAATCGGATATCCGATTTGTAAAAATTAGGATTGGGAATTGCTATGGAGCAATTTACTGACACCCAACCCAAAAAAAAGTCAACTCGGGATTTTCGTGTTTTTTGGTGAGTGAAAAATGCTACTTTTTTCATATTGCCACTTTTTGGCCCATCATGATCTTGCACATGCCATATTTTTATTTTTTTGATAATATTTACTATTTTTCCACATGTGTAGGATAGAGAGCTTGATTTTTGGTGAAAAAAACTTTGTTTAATTAGAAAAATAACATAACTTTTTTCAAAGACTATAATCCTCTAGTAGGGTCAGTGAATTTGATTCTATTTTCATCTTCAAATTGATCTTCGAAAGCCAAAATTTTGTATAAAATTGCTAGAGGAGGGGGAGAAGGGAAAAAGAGGGGGGTTTGAGCGAACCCCATGGACCCCTTCGAGTGAAGGGGGGTTTGCTAGAAGGGGGGTTCACTCGAACCCTCCTTTTTTTGCCATTCTCCCCTTGATTTCATAAAGAAAATCCTACCAAAGTGGGTTTGAGTGAGGATGGCATCAAAAAAGGGTTTGCTCAAAGGTGGGTGTTCGAGCGAACCCTTTTTGGGGTTCATGCGAATACCCCTCTTTGAGAAAACCCCTATAAACCCAATTTTTTTGGGGAGCATTTTTGGTTTGTTCGAACACCCCTCTTCAAGCAAACCCCTAGAAACACAACTTTTTTGGGGAGCATTTTTGAAAAAAAAATCGTGAAGGGAATTGTAACCCACTTATGTGGGATCACCCTTATAAGCTACAACATGCTGGAGTGAAGGGTGTTAGGTAAAGGGGTAAATTGTCTACTCCTCTCCCTAAATGGATATGGATTTTTCATTTTTATAGCAGCCACTTGGGAGTTAACATGTTGAATTCTTTTAGGTGTATTTATTTGTAAAAATCCCTTATTTTATTTCTTGAAAGGTTTGAAATTGTTACAAAGCACAACTTTGGATTTCTTAAAAGGGTTAGAAGGTATTTTTTCTTCACGATGACTAACCAGATTTTGATAGTCACAAAGGGTTGTGCACAAGTGTGTAAAGGAAGGAAAGTTCAACATCTCAAGTTTATCTTGAATATTGGTATAAAAATTTATAATGATTATTTGAAGGTCAACATCAAGAATCTTAATTTTTATTTGTGAGTAAATTAATTGGAATCATTCTATGAAATCATTGACCTTTTCATCTTTGTTTTCTTTACATTACACTAAATCAGCTAAGGTCATCTTGGGACCCATGTTCAATTGAAAATGGTTAAGAAAGGCATCAACACGTTCATTGAATGAACTAATTGAGTTATTCAGCAAGCAAAAAAACTACTCCAAGGCAGTGTATTTCAAGGATCTAGTCAAAAGTTTAGCCAAGAATTTATCCTAAAAAATGAAGTCACTACATAAGGTTGTGTATGTCGATACATGACCTTACTAGGGTCTCCTATTCCACTATATTTCTCAAATCTAGGAATCTTTATTCCTTGTGGCATTTGTGCTCTTAATATCTCCAAGGATAAAAGGTTTCTTTTGACATATTGTGAAGGTTGACCATTTTGAATTTGGTTCAATGTGGCAATTTGTTGTTAGAGGGATGAAACATTGTGTAGGAGTTGGTTAAGAATGGGATCATTGTTTGTGGTGTTAGATGGAGGTGAATAAGGTGGAGGTGTATATGTATTTGGAGGGAAAGTGAATTGTAATTTTTTGAGGGGATATGGATTATGAGATATGGCATTTGAATGCACAAAGCTAAGTGGATTCCTTCTGGAAATACCTAGGGTGGTATCGAAATTGCTAGTGGGTTGTTTAGTTGTTGTAATAGTTGGATTAGTGTATGTAGGAATAGAGGTCATAGTTGTGGAAGGAGGAATTGGATTTACACCTTGAATTTGAGTGAACCCCAAAGTTTTAGCACAACTAGTAATTGTAGGGACATGTTTTTTTGGCAACACAAGGGAAAACAATTGAGAGGGGGGGGGGGGTGAATCAGTTGTCTGAAAAATTATACTTATTAAGCTTTTTCTTAGATCTGATAAATAAACATGAAAGCATAAACCATCACCACATCAAAAACACACATAACACCAAGATTTTTGTGTGGAAACCCTGTTAAGGGAAAAACCACGGTGGAGGTTAATACACAAGATTATACTCTATTAAAAGTATTACAAATGGGGAATGCACATGCATTCAGGCACACTGCCTAGAGCTCACTACTCAAATACAAAAGGCTTATTTCCCAAAGGAAGACACACTGTCTTACAGTCACATTCGGCTTACATCCATCTGAGATATCTTGAACTGAGAAGATAGCATCTGCTAATGCCTGATTACAGTTCTGGTTAAGCACATGAACACTTCCTTTTGCTCACTCTTCTTTGCACTTTACTTCTGCCTTCGAAAGATTAGAACATTATTCACACATAGCACTTGCACATCTCGCTCTCCACTTCACACCATGCCTCAAATGGTATAAAAAATCGATCATATATATCTGCAATTAAGGATAATATCAACTACATGTTGACCCAACAAAATATGAAATGTGTATAAATTTTCAACTCAAATTAATAAACAATTTATCAACGCAAATCAAATAATATCAGCCAAAGCATAGCAAGGACCCAAAACAACATGTCTTGAACATGAAACACTAAATAAACAATGAGCCTCGAAGATCCACAACACACTAAAATCACCCTATTGTCCATGATCATGAAAAACATGAACTCTCAAAAGAAAATCACCAATCATGAGCACAACAATCGATGCAAACCAACAACATAGATAGAGCACGATCTAGAAACATCCACAAGAATCATGAATCACCATAGAAGCATCCACAACAACTTAGATTACTAGAATCACATCATCTTCTTTTAGGAACACCAGCTACAACAACAAAACAACTGTCGAAACACCGATACTCATAACTTGATCAAATCTTCATGTGAACCTCTGAAACTTCAAGTGGATAAAATAGATATACTTGCCAACAAACCCTTTAATCTATAACTCCTTATCCTCAATATACTAAGCTAGCCATCATACTGAACTTCACTACATCACTAACAACCTGCAACTTATTTTATTACAATTTTCTCAATATCCTCGACATATACAACCTTAAAGACATTAATTCCAATAGTGTTGACATCAATGACAACCACATATCAGCAATATCCAACAATCTCCAACATATTTATCAATAATGTGAGCTAGGCTACACATAATTTCTATTCCTTGTTCATTATTAACATTTTCCTCATGCTATCTATGAAAGGAGTTGCAGTACTAACAATGTATTTAGAACTCATGTAATGCCCTGCCAAGTAACCCTAAAGGAAGTTGTAATTAATGACTTAAGTGAACCAATTTTTTTTTTATAAAGTGTAATAACATACACATTCACTTACTAATTAGCAACAACCTCTAAGGCTACAAGGTTAGGATTACTTAAACCCACACATACATCTTACATAAACCATAGCAATAGATACTTTATGAAATAAACATCATACATCATAAGAATACCACATAACATAACAAGATGAACCTCCAAGATACAATCTCATAAACATTAACTTAATCTAATAGTTACATCACTCATTCCCAGAATGAGACAATAGTACAAAAGTATAACAATTACATAATCTCACCTCATAAACATAAGAGGGATAAAATAACTTATACAAATAAAAATATTACAATGCAAGAAAATACAATAAGAACCGTGAGCTGTCCATTTGGATGTTTCGCCTCCATGAACTGAAGATCAAGGGGGACCCAACGGTTTTGGTGCATGTTCCACCCAACCATGTGGAACCTGAAGGCCCACCCCCCATGCTAGGAGATAGTAACCACATAACATGGACAAGGATCTACAATCATTAACCAAAGGCAGACTCATACTGACATAACCAAACAAATGAACCAAACAAGTACAACTCAAGTACAACACTAATATCACTGACATAGGTAACTTTGCTTCCAGACATAAAATCGACCAAGTATGTTCAGAGAACAATACACATATGCAAATACCAATCACCAAGGGAATCTCAAGTGCACACAAATTAGAAAACATAACCACTCCAACTCTAGGAGGATACAAATAACAGAACACACTCCAAACCTCTTAGAGGCAACAACACATAGTCCACTCCTTTCACAGGAGGCGACAAAGATGAACCCATCTCCAAACACTGGAGGTAACATCTATAACAGAACCGCTCCCGACAAGGAGGCGCACATTACAAAAATCACTCCTTTCTCAGGAGGCAACAAGATGAAACCACATAACAAGGTCACTCCATACAAGGAGACACGGATCCCATAATCCGCTCATAAACCAAGGAGGTGCAACCATCCCCGTTCATGAAAATCGGGTACTAACAGAAAATACACCATGCACTACACAAGGGAAGAACAACTGGTTGACATAAAGATTCGACAACCCTCATTCACTAAGTTCATCAGGAAAACTTACAAATTTGGACTAACACATAATCCCATATTCCAACATACAACATGACGACATAGCTACGGAAGCATTCAAGACATTAATTCAAATCTAGTATTTGGATTTCCTAAATCCATATTCATTCAATAGGTAGTGTTGACAAAGTCAAAGACATGATAACTAGATCATCTGAAATAATCATAAAACCATATTTCCTCTTTTCTTATTGGACATCTAAAGCAATTAGACTTACTTCCCTTTATTGAATACAGAGAATTAAATCCTTTAAGATAATCATGAGGAAGATACTACTTTTGGATATACTAAATCCATATCTCTTTCATAATCCAATCACAATGATTTAATTAATCTAAATAGAAATTAATAAATAAAATAATTGATTGCCTCATCAATAAAACAACTTCTTAATTTACTTTTAAAATAACACAAGTCCATGCAAGTAACCTCTTTCCATTTCCTAACCAAATCTTACATCTCATTCGAATTTTCTATTTAAAACATTCAATCCCTTTGATATCATAAAATATTGTTTCGCTATCCATTTTCCCATATACACTAATCAAACCAGTTTTAACTCTCTATTCAATAATATAATGCAGGCACCTTATTAAAAGGAAAAAAAACGATAATGAACTTACACTTGACATATTTATATATGCTCCATATTATATAGACACCAAATATATATATTAATGAATTTAATTATATATATCCTTTAATATTCCAATCACAACGATTTAATTGCTCTATGAAAATAAATAAAACATAATAAATATTTTCTTTTTCAAATATATTCATTTCCTAGATTTACTTCCAATACAACATAAACTATTGCCATTACTATATTCAATTTCTATCCAAAATCTATATCTTTTCAATTCTCTAATTAAAAACATCAATATCTTAGTGTATAAAAATATATTTTGGTTTAACTATTTAACCATGCATTCATATTGTTTCCAATTAAATCTCATTAATTAAACAAACATTCAAATATAAACATTTCTACAATTCTTCAACATATATTTAAATATCCTTTTTCTTAACAATTTGACCATGCATTCAAAACCAACACAAGTACACATCCAAATGGATTTCTTTCGTTTTCTAGCTAACTCATATAATTAAATCAATTTTCCATCTAATCATGATATATATAAAATATCTCTTTCCTTAGCTATTTGACCATGCAATTTTAAAATATCATAAAATATCATTTTCCCTAACAGTTTAATCTTGCATTTAACCTTATCCTTTTAAAATCTCCATGCAAAACTCAAATACATGTACTTAAATAAAACTAATTAAAACTGATTATACTCCTAATTGAAAACCATACGCAATTATACATCATATACATATGTTAATATATTTTATTAAATAATACATTATTTAATAAAACATATTAAATATCAACCAATAATCTCCAAGAGTCTATTTTTTAAACATTGAATAAAACCCAAATGTTTTTATAATATTATTTCATATTATACAATTTTACCCAACACTTCATATTAATTATTTTATTAACTCATTTAAACAAATGATAAATATATCATATCATTTACACATTCTACCTTATCATTCATTTTATTATCCAAATATATTTATCACTAAATCTTTATTTTTATAGACATTGATATTCAATAGCAAACATTTAAATTTTATTAAACTAAAAATATACCCAAAAGGAAACCCTAAAAATCCTTATGGATGGCGGTCAGACTGAGCAAGTTCGAATTTTTTGAAAGAGGCAGGGCGTGGCGGACGAACCATATCAGTCCGCCATTCCTTAAACTAAAACCTAGGCGGTCCCTATGTTTGGGGGGCGGCTGTGCATAGCACAACCGAACCCTAAACAAAGGGCGCCGCGTGCTAAGTGGAGGGGGTGTGGAGGGGGCTATGGAGGCCCTTCCTCCACAGTCATCCCCTCATTGGGCGGCAGTGGAGGCAGTGCCTCCCATGCCTTCCCCAACTCCATTACCCAAAACCCTACTACAATTAAAATCCGCGATTTTTAAAAAAATACAGTTTCAAAATTTTTAATATGGACGCCGTACGGACGGCGATCCATGGTTTTAAAACATTATTTTATTCAAATAAAATATATATATATGTATTATATATATATATATTAACATATGTATATGTATATATAATATATATATATAAAAATTTTCAATGATAAACAAATTGGGGAAAGTTTGTAAAAAATATACATCTACAGATGTAATTGTGCAACTTTTCAGAAAATCCCAAATTATCCAAAGACTTAAAACTAATTCTTTTAAATCATTTTTTTTTTGGATTCTAAAACCATAAAAGAACAAATATAACAAAACAAATCTATATTAAATTTAGAAGCTGCAAACCCTCAAGATTTTTCACCTAATTTCTACATAGGGTTTTCAAATTAAATTTGATTTTCTACAAAGGATTTCATTTTCTAAAAACATTCTAAATGCATTGTTCAATCTCTACGTTTGAATCAAAAAACAAAATAATCGATTCCTTCAAATAATTTAGATTCAACTGAGGTTTTCATATTTTCCATTCAAGAAATTTCACAAGGAAAAAGCTGTAAATTTATTTAATTATTTTCTTCTAATAACAAATTTCTTTTCTCAAACAGATTTAACAAACAAATATTTAATCACTACTATTTTAAAAATAGTCAAAAACAATAAAACACAAAGAGGAAAACCTGGTTCAAGAAGCTACAGGAAGAGATGAATTTCTGATGCAAACCTCCTCCAAAGATTTTCTCCAATCAATTCTACAGTCAAATTTTCTTCAAACCCTTCTTGATGCAAAATTTTCCAAAAATTTATTCTCTGCTGTAAAAATATTTTTTTTTCCTCTAGACTTTTTCTGCCCTAAAATTAAGACATGTATTCTTTATAAATCAAAAATACCTAATACAACCCTAATTCACATTACATGCAAATTAGATATTTCAATCTCAATTTCAATTTCAATTTCAATTTTTACAACCCTAATTCACATTACCTGCCAATTAGATATTAATTTCAATTTCAATTTTCGAGAAACCCACTTTCAATTTAAAATGCAATTTCAAATAATAAATTAATTTCCAAGGTTAAAACTCATTTCCCAAGTAAACATTTAATTATAATTTCTAATTTCATTCCAACAAGTTGAAATTAAATTCCAAAATTAATTTTAATTATTTTATTTCCTTTCATTTTCTTGCATCACGTTCAATTAATTAATTTAATTATTTAATAACTAAATTCAACCCCCTTGGATTAAATTTAATTAATTAAATAAATTAAATATAATTAATTAATTTAAATATAAACTTTTATCCACCTTACATTATTTAAATTAAATAACCATCAACATGATTTAAATGCAATTATTCTAAATATCTATTTCCAATCAATAATCCTTCAGAATTAAATAACATTAAAGCAAGGCAATGAACGACTCGACACATACCACTGACGACACACTATGGCTAGGGTGTAGACTTGACACAAGTTACCTAGCAACTATCTCCCGTTCAACTTAACCGTTGGATCGACACGCTCGAACTTGTGAAATCAGGTGGAGTCGATGTCATGTACCTGCAATCCTACAACCAAGTAAACATCATACAATATATCCAGCATATAATACACACCGTGAAGAAGGAATTATAGATTCGCAAGGCGCTCGCAAGCGAGTGATGCGAACCCGTCTTCTTCACCAATACACTCATTGAAACTGACACTTCCATCATAATTCCAATAGTCTCATAATAACATCTCATACTAACTCTACAACATCATTAATCCATAATGCATGTGAAACAATAATTATATCAACACATCACACAATAATAGTTGTCGCTCAATAGTAGCGAACAAAGCGTCATAACAAAATGTATCCAGTATCAAAGTAACTGCAACCAAACATAACATAAAGCAAACCGAATAAGGAGCAAAACGGAGGGGTATTACAACTCACAAAGTTTTGCAATTTCTCTAAATCATAATCTATTTGTATTAGTTATTCTTGAGGGATATTAGCTACCATAGTGTCAAAATCAGTCACATTGGTTGTGGGTAGGGTGATCATGGGAAATGAGGTATCAAAGCTATGGTCCATAGTGGGTTGACTAGTATCAACACTATGAGTGGAAGAGTTGGAGAAATCAAGATCCACAGTGAGTGTAGTAGTGCGAGACAAGGCATGAGTCTCAAACTACGTCTCACTACAATATTGGTAATAGGGCACTAGGTTGTGAAGCTCATACAAGTTTCACCAAACCAAAGTGCACCCAAAATGGAGGAAAGGCACTAAGTAAATGAAATCAAATAGTCTGGAGTATGAAGTGCAATACAAGTATTCAAAAAGAGAGCAATCTTTAAATTTTAAATAAGATAATTTACTGATTATGTTATGAAAAAACCTTAAAAAATGATGTGTTTTAATTCCAATTTTGATTTTCAAACAATACACTCAATTTGACTAATTAAATCTAATGCAAACAATGACAATTTTTATTTTTTTTGAAACTAAAACCCAGATTAAACAATAGGTCAAAATCAAGAAAATAGAGACAAATGGCTGCCCAAAAGTTTGAAACAACACATATACAGAGACAGATTATCCCTAGGGCGAATGGGTAGATTAACACAAGGGTTGCAAAATTTTAAATATGAGTTTGAGGTTCAATGCTAGGGTTTCCTATTTTAGACTATAAACTGTGGTTTCAGTGACTGATTTTTCCAGATTTTGATGTCTAAATGCAATTGCAATGAATGAAAAATGACATACAATATGAAAGTTTTCAAAATTCAATTTTGATCCTATTTCTGAATGTGAATGATGAAAAGTACATTAATATGCAAGTACTATGCAAAATCAAAGTAATATGCATGCAAATTTTGATTTTTTTAGATTTTAAAGGATGCAAAATGTAAACCTAAAACCCTAAATGAAATGAAAACAAATGTAATGCAAATCCTAGATCTAGGGTTTGAATGGACTCCAAATTTAAATTTTTTAATGTACAATGTCGGGCTCACCAAAATGAAACAGATGAAAAATGTGGGTGATCCTAAAATTAGAATGGGGGGAATGTAGGATGCACCTATCTTCCTTATTTCATTAGGGAAAAGAGATCCCATAGGGAAAGATTGAATTTCAACCCTTAGGTGAGTCAACCTTGATGGAGATCTTGTTGTTTTCATTATGACTTAGGATGGGGTAAATTGGACTAAATTGCACTTTTGGGAGATGAATGAAAAATACCAAATGAATGTAATTATGCAATGAAACATGTGAAACCTCTAAATTAAACCTTTATTTGACAAAATCCAAAAAAATTTAACAGATTTGAGAAGGATGTGATTTTATGTACTTGTCATAAAAAGGCTATGATGAGTGTCCTCCTGGGACTCGCTCGCCCAAGGGTGAATGGGTCTTTCTATAGGGGTTGAAAATATTCTTTTATAGTCCTCTGGTTCTATGTCTGCACTCCTAATTCCTTTGGGTTTTATAGTAAAAAACTCAATTAAATTCTGAGTGAGTTCTCATGGTTTGATGACAATGTTGACAACTTTTGCAATTTTTCTCTTAGGTTAGTGTAGGATCATGGGGGTCCAAACTAGGCCTCTAAGTGGTGATGTAAATTCAAAAAATTAGAGTTAGGAAACTTGACATAAAAATTTGAATAGGTTATTAACATAATTTGAAAAATATGTAAGAACAAAATTTGTACCAAATTGAATGTAGTTTCTAGGCTACTAGTCCTTTTTTGGAACAAAGTAAATCTATTTTGTGAAAATTTGAAATTTCAATGTAGTGGTACTAAATTTTTAGGAAAAAGATAAGAAGTAGGTGTATGTCTGACCACCCTAAGTACAAGAAAAAATAATATTTTTTTCTGAATCTTTAATATAAGTAGAGGAAACATGCTTGGATGTGCCAGATTTTTTTTCATGTAAATAATTAGTTATGATTTTTTTATTATAACTTTTAAAAATTATTAAAATGTCTGTGTCTGACCACCGTAACTTGGTAAAAAAATTATGAAATTCAATTTTTTTATCCTATAATATGCGAAGAATAGAATCTGGTACATCTTGTAGGTTTGAAAAATGTTAAGTAGTTTTGAAAGTTATAGAAGTTTTTCAATCAACCTATCAATTTGGATTTTAGTTGTAATGTATGTAGAAAATCAATAATAATAATTTATTAAATTCAAAATAAGACATAACTTATATTGGTGGAAAGCTGGCATTTTTTTCTATAAACCTTTTTCATTTCATAAAATTTGGATAGTAAAAAGTCACGAGCCACAAGGGCGAACTTCAAAAAACTAAGCAAATTTTCAAAACACATTTTTTGGATTTACTTTTCAGGTTAGGCAATCCTGAACCTAATCTCAAGCCAAATCCTGAGCCTACTGATTATGTTAGAAAAAACGGATATCTGTTCAGAACGTATATTTGTTCAGAATGGATATCCGTTTATAAACAGATATTCGTTTTAAATCGGATATTTGTTACTTGTATTATTTATAATATATAATATTATATAATATGTATTATATATAATACATATATATACAATATGTATTATATATATTATATAATATGTATTATATATTATATATTATGTATTACATTATATATTATATATTATATATTACTATATTATATACTATATAGTACATATATTTTGTATAGTGTATTATATATTATATTAATATTGTGTAATATATATTATATAATATATTTAATACATAGTATATATTATATACGACCAATTCACAAGAGAGAGAGAGGGAGTGGGAGGGACTTGAGAGAAAGGGAGATAGAGAGAAAGACTTGAGAGGGAGTGAGAGACCTAAGAGGGATGGGAAGAGAGATTTGAGAGGGAGAGAGGGAGGGAGAGAGGGAAGGAGATATATATATATATATATATAGTTGAGAGTGGAGAGAGGGAGAGAGAGAGTCTTGAGAGAGAGGAGAGAGGGAGGGAGAGGAGAGAGACTTGAGATGGGAGAGAGAAAGAGACTTGAGAGGGGGGCTTGAGAGGAGAGGGAGAGAGAGAAAGAGAAAGACCTAAGGAGAGAGAGAGAGAGAGAGAGGTAGAGAGGGAGAGAGAGAGACTTGAGAGGGAGAGAGGGGAGGAGAGAGAGAGAATTGAGAGGGAGAGAGAGAGAGATACTTGAGAGGGAGGGAGAGAGAGACTTGAGAGGGAGAGGGAGAGACTTGAGAGAGAGAGAGAAATATAGAGAGAGAGGGAGGGAGAGAGGGAGAGACCTGAGAGACAGGGAGAGAGAGATAGTTGAGAGGAAGAGTTTTTTCCTATGTTAGGACCCTCTAGAGTAAGAAGTGTTGCAACCATCAAACAAAACCATTACAACTCAATTCAACATTCATGCCATTAAAACCTTCAAGCTTAATAGCATGTCATTAGATCCTTCATGTAAAAGGTATAAAATCATCATGAATAAGAATGATTATCTTTCAACCATGATACATAAACAAGAACATTATGTGCGCCATAGGGGTTTGATGCAACCTTCAAACAAAATCCTTACAAGAAAACAAGATACATGTTCATTAGATTGTTCATGTGAAATCTATACAATAACCATGATCAAAAAATAAGACATCACTTAACCATGATGCATGAATAAACACTATATATGAACAAACATTAAATTAATAGATTATTTAATATTTATTACTAAATTTTTGTCTCATCATTATACTATTATATTCATAAATTTAACACTAAAAATATCCATCCAACCAAATTCTTAATAAAAATAAGATCATTGTCTTAATAAATTTTTGTGGCTCTTTGTTGCAACATCTCTTCATTTCTTTGTGTTTTCCTTTTTAGAATGGGACTGTCTCCTTTCCTCTAGCCATCGTTGATGCTTGTATAATTCCAATTCCATGGACCTAGCCACATCAACAATATTTTGCATATTTGATGCAAAACGACTCACTAATGGGTGGACAAATTCTTCATTTTGAATAGCGTTAACTTGATCCTGAATGGTTCTAACATTCACATTGATTTGTTCTCGAAAGCGAGTACCATCGGATGCAGGTGGTGTAGGTGGAGTGGGTGGAGGTCGAGGGCATGGATCCATGATTTAGATATAAGTGAACCCACATTAAATTTGTAATTTCAAAATGTAAGATACATGTTTAAAAATCCCCTGAAACCATTCAATATAAATGACTTAATTGAATACAAATGAAAAAATGTGTAAAACTCATTTATGTCTAATGCATGCAAATGAAAAATAAATAATTGTTAAAGTGATGTGAAATCTCATTTAAAAATTCATTAAATTTTAACCTCGTTGCAATGTCGAAGTGTTAAGCTACAAATTGATTCAACAAAGGTGGAAGTGTTAAACTCCAAATTGATTCAACAAAGGTGGAAGTGTTAAGCTCCAAATTTCCAATACTTAGTGAATCTTTATACATAGTTGGTAATGGTTAAAAAAAACTTGTCCCAATAGCCATAAGGAAATGGGAAAAGTTAATGGGTAATAATTGATGGGCTATGCAGGAGGCTATCATACAATATGATACAATATGATAGCCTTTTGCATAGCCCATTGATTATTACCCATTAATGTTGCCCATTTCCCTATGCCTACTAAGACAAGTTTTGTTTGGCTAGTACTAACAATGGATCTAGATTCACTAACTATTGGAAATTTAGAGCACTTCCAACAAGGGTCATTTTTATTTTGAGAGACAAGGAGAGTCAAAAGAATTTTTTAAAAAAGAAAATTTTAGCAAAGAAATACTAGTTCTTAAGAATAAGCAACAAAGCAAGAATTTAAGAAATAGGAGAATAAGTGATAAAGAAAAAGGAAAAATAGACAATAATGTAAAACAGTTTAAATAAATGTAGAAAGGAGGTAATGAAGGTTCAATTTTTTGTTTGATGTTTTTTCTATTTTGCACTAACCAGGGTTTCAATTTTTTTTGTAGGTTTAAATAGAAATGAAAAAATTCAACAAAACTACAAAGAATGCAAAAAAACCTAAATTAATCACTAATTGAAGCAAACAAAATGCAAAAAACACATACCTGGAACATGTCGGAGGTCACTGCGCATGATGGAGGTCACTGATCAATTGGTAGCGTCATGAAAATGAGGCAGGGTTTGGGTTATAAAGTCCTCAACAAAACGCATATGATCTTTTTTGTAATAACATATTGATATATTCTCACGAAGCTTCAAATCCAATGCAGTTAATAACATATATCCATTTGCTATATAATAAATTTATTATATATAAATATACTATAATATATTTCATATATATTATATATATTTTATATTATAGTATATATTATATATAATATATACTATGATATATATAATTTATATTTTTTATATTGTATATATATTATATATTATATAATATATTTATACATAGTCTCCCTTTGAAGTCTCCATCGCCCTCTCAAATATTTAATATATATTTGATCATTATATATTAAAGAGAGGGAGAGAGAGAAAGACTTGAGAGGGAGAGAGGAAGACTGGGGGAGAGAGGGTGAGAGAGGGAGGGAGAGTGAGAGATAGAGAGAGTGAGAGAGAGTGAGAGAGAGTGAGAGAGAGAGGAGAGGGAGAGAGGGAGAGAGGGAGAGACGGAGAGAGAGAGAGAGGAGAGAGGAAAGACCCCGAGAGTGAGAGAGACGGGGAGAGGGAGAGGGAGAGAGAGGGAGAGAGAGGAAAGTGGGAGGAGAGAGAGAGAGAGAGAGAGAGAGAGAGAGAGAGAGGAGAGAGGAGTGGGAGAGAGGGAGAGAGTGGAGAGGAGAGGAGAGAGAGGAGAGGGAGAGAGAGGAGGAGGAGTGGGAGAGGGAGAGAGGAGAGGAGAGAGAGGGAGAGGAGCAAGGAGAGAGAGAGACAGAGAGGGAAGAGGAGGAAGAGAGAGAGAGAGGAGAGGGAGAGGAGGAGACACGAGAGGAGGAAAGAAACGAGACAAGGAGAGGGAGAGAGCAAGTGGAGAGAGAGAGAGTGGAGAGAGAGAGAGAGTGGAGAGAGAGAGGAGAGGGAAAGAGACAGACAGTGGAGAGAGAGACCGAGAGAGAGAGGCAGGAGAACGAGTGAGAGGAAGACCCAAGGAAAGACCCAAGACGGAGACAGTGGAGCAAGGAGAGAGGAAGACAGAGACACCGAGAGACAGAGAGTGGAGAGGAGAGAGGAGACAAAGACGTGAGAGAGAGAGAGACCGTGAGACAGAGGAAGGACCCGGGAGGAGTGGAGACAACCCCAGGAAAAGAGACAGAGAGGAAAGACCAGGAGGCAGGAGAGTGAGTGGAGTGAGAGGACCGGCATTTGAGCAAAGACCAAGAATCCCACCCCACACACGAATGCCCGGACATGGTGGCTCCAACCCCAGGTCTTGAAAGCCGGAACCCTCCCCCTGTGCAACCAAAAAAGTCCATAATTTTATGCTTCGAAGCTCAGGTTGAGGATGAAAATGGAGGAGACTTCACAAACCCAATTGGATGATGGTAGTCCTCAAAATGAGCTATCCAACAAATATAATTTTAATATGTTTTGGTTTTATTATGTATTTGTTTTTTTAGTTTTATTAAACATAGGTTTTTCACCAAAAATCAAGCTCTTTATTCTGCACATGTGGAAAAATAGAAAATTATCAAAAAAAATTTTTTAAAAATATGGGTGCACCAGATATTGAAGTCCTTGATCCAACAAAAAAAAATTGAATTTTGATACATACAAAAAAGTTACGTTGTATACAGTCCGCCTATTTCTGAATTGTAATTGGTTTGACTTCGAAACTTGATTAAAGAAAAAATATTCAATAAAAAACTATGAAACTAATTGGAAGCACTAGATATCGGAGTTACAAATCTAAATACGAAAGAATTAGAATTTTATCCTTCATGGAAACAAATTATGTTGTATACAGTGAGCATCACTCCTTAAAAATGTTGTTTCCTAAAAAAACTAGTTTTCGAAGGAGATGGAAAAATAAGTGCAACTTGATTCCAAATTTTTTAAAAAGAATATATTTAGAATCTACAAACAAAATGTCACAAATCACTAGTTTGCATCATCTTCAAATTCCTCACAATTTAGCTGGTATAGGTGCCCGAAAGTGAAGATTTAGTTAGAAAAAAATATTTTAGTGTCTAGTTTGGCCAAAAATTGTAAACCACTATTGTGAGATCACCCTTGAGTTGGTGGTCACCTTTTCGAATGATGGGGGCACTATCTCTAGAGCCACCTGATGATAGAGATCATGAAATACCTCACAGACCTTGCAAGATAGAAACCATAAACATTAGTACACATCATAATATATATTTAAATTCAAAGCATAAAACATCAGCATAAGCATAAAGCATAACAATAAATAAAATATCATCACCTATCTCTCTAGCAAGTTGTGTGAAATCAGCCTCATCATGTGTAGGGGGCATGGAGGATGTGGTAGCCTCTCCATGACTGTGGGTATTGGTGCATGTTGCAGCTGCAGCTCATGATCTAGTAACATGAATGGGAGATGACTCTCCCCACTCGTGGCCCACTGGATCCTCATGTACTACCTCACCACTCTCACTCATGGACTGCTCATTATCCTCATCCTCATCCTCATCCTCGTCCTCATCCTCATCCTCATCTCCCCCCTCCTGGACATCATAGTCAGGATCTACAGTCTCATCGTACTCCTTGTCTATGATATCTGTAAATATGTCTGTAGCCCTGTAACATGTCTCCTCAGCCCTATCCTCTACCTCATCTCCCTCATCTGGGAGTGGCCCGACATCACCTATTGGCTCGTCCATCTGAAATACAGGAGCTAGTTGTGATACTGTCCACCACTCCCCATAGTCATTTGTGGCACTGATGTCATCAGCATCAGAGACTGGAGGCATATCATTAACTAAATACTCAAAGTCACTATAGATAACATCCTCGGCAGTGAACCGTCTAGAATCATTGGGTCTCCGAGCACTCCGTACTGAACTCCTGAAAAAGGGTCGTGCCCTAGGTGCTATATGAACTTGACCAAACTATTTGATGACATGATCATAGTAGAAAGGTTGTACTATGTAATCGTGTCTGCTAATCAACAACTGGTCCATTTGTAATCTCCTCATTTTTCGAGTCTCATTTGACCATTGTAGCACAAGCTGATAAGGTCTCCAAAGGATCTAATCCTCCTCTAGTCTATCAATTGGACTTGTTAGAAGTGTAAATCCCCATACTGCCAAAGCCATTGTAGAGGATAGCTGAAAGCCCAAGGATACCCCAAGGTTTTCGGACATGGGAATCCTATCGGCCTAGTACATGTGATATGCTCTAGGCACCACACATGTAGAAGCACACAATGTACCATGCTATCCACCTCTCAAAATACAGGTGCGCTAGGATGCTACGCCCCCAAGCATATACTTTCTTGTGCTCTATCATCCCTCGTATCATGTGTACTAGTCCACCCTCTAAGTGTGCTCACCAACCATCAGGGATGGTTACTAGTGCAACTATGATAATCATAATCTATGTAACCAGTGAGGTCCATGAGTATAGAAGCATTGCCAAATCTATCCATGGCCTCACCCTCTCATCATGAATTGGACCTCCCAAGAAGAACTGCATGTCGTATTTCATCTGATGAAATGAACGCTCCACTAAAAAATGTACTCACTCACCCCAAATAGGAACTTGGAGTATATGGTGTACATCCTCCAACGTGATGGTCATCTCGTCGGTAGGTAGATGAAATGTACATGTATCTGCATCCCATTGCTTTGCTAAATCCATCGACATCGGATCATGGTACCTCATGGGGGCATGAGGTATGCCTAGTATAAATCTACGGTTTGAAAAAGCTCTATATCCTCTACTAAAAGAGTGGAGGATAAGTCTTGAAGGTTTTCAACTACTCTTCAATCAATTTCAAGCTACAAAAAGGTAAATGACAAAGTAGTTACACTATACTTCATTTTTTGCTCTTCTATAAATTAAATTAGGTTTTTTACTATAATAGGGTTAATAAGTTTATTCCATTCAAATCAACATATCGGGTGCTACAGAGCTCCATTTTTGATGTTTTTTGTTGTGTTGGAATCATGGTTCCATTCCCGTTTTCATCAATTGTCTATCATTATGTGGTATGGTACTTGGAAATAACCTATGATATGACTTACCCTATTCGACATGGCTAGAATGATACCTTGATTCCAACTCCATTAAGCAATCGAAATCAAGGGGAGAATACATCTACCTTCGAATATGATTCCTAGAAAAAGTTAGATAAAGAGGATTTTTGGACAACTAACGAATTTGTGTTGCAGGATGCGGTTCCTAACGTTCATGGTTTTGCAGATAACTACACTAGGTACTTCATTATCCCATGTTGTGAATGAACATAAATGAGTATCCTTTTATAAGATAAAGTGTATTGTTTAGAGTCCTTTAGCTTACATATGCACGTAGAGTCATATGGGTGCTAAAGTGGGGGCTAAATTTGACCACCAAAATTGTACTCTCTTCTTGTAGATAGTACAATGCTTGGTCTAATTTGGACCTATCTTGGGTACCCTTGCATTAATTATCCTTTAAGCATCATTAATAGGCCCCTAAGACCTATTATTTTGGATCTAGAGGCTTATTTCACCTAAAAATGCCATAAAATCATTCAAAACACCGAAAATCTTGAAAACCCACCCGAAAAAGCTAAGGTGGGACTCATTCGCCACCTTGGGCGAATGATTCCCCTTAGGTGGGACCCATTCGCCAAGGGTGGTGAATGAGTCTCATTTGGGGTCTTTTTCAAATTTGAGCAGGAAATTCACCATTTTAGTTCAAATTTTTGGTGGATGTCAGCCTTTGAGATCTAAATAATGGTCAACTAGGTGTTAATTCCTATATAAGCAAGTTTCTAAGTTAATTTTATCATCTATCTAATCTATGCAAGCATTCTCAAGAGCAATTTTCAAGATCTAGGCATTCAAGAGTCTTCACAAGAGCATACAAGAGCAAGTAATCAATAATGTTGAAGCTTGGGAGTAAAATTAAAGTATTTTTTTAGGTCTTCAAGCTCACTTTTATTCAATATCTAGCATTGTCAAGGGTTGATCATGGTCGTCTATGGTGAATCATGATGGATTCTAGGTTGGGGAGATGCAACTAGCCATCAAGCCAAGCCTAAAAACTTGTTTCATAAGTGATTCCATCCTCCATTATCACTCTACTTTTAGCCTAAGGAAGGTATAAGCATCATTAGGGCTTGTTTCGGGTGATTAGAGATCTCTCCAAGTGAGTCATTCATCTTCATATTTTCATTCTTGTATCATATTCTTGCACATTAGAATAGGATTGCATTATGCTTCAGATTTCCTAGTCTTAGACACACTTAAGGCTAGGTTTTATATTCCTATTTACATGCATATTTCA
Organism: Sequoiadendron giganteum; assembly: GCA_007115665.2. Taxonomy (NCBI): domain Eukaryota; kingdom Viridiplantae; phylum Streptophyta; class Pinopsida; order Cupressales; family Cupressaceae; genus Sequoiadendron; species Sequoiadendron giganteum. The sequence goes on along the minus strand of CM021104.1, from coordinate 296,055,432 downwards.
TTATTTCATCAAGGTTTAATTACCAAATTAGGGGTTTGACCAAGGCAAACCCCTATTAGCAAATCAAGTTTATATTTTGTTTTGTAGGTATTTTCGTAGATTCGGATCCAAAACTTAAGTGGGAAGGAAAGAGCAAGTGTTGAAGTGCAGATCAAAACTTAAAATTTTCAAAAAAGCGAAACAAGATTGATTCACCAATAGTGGCAAATGAGTCCCACTATAGCTGTTTGTCAAATCTATTTGCAGATTCAGATACCCTTTTTCCCGAAACAAGCTGCCTTGTAGAAATATGGATCTGGGACTAATTCACCCAGGTTGGCAAATGAGTCCCAGTTGGTCAAAAAGTCAAATTTTCCAGTGTTCAGAAGTTGCGATTAGCCACTTCTAGATTCCTAGGTGCATATTATTCATCTTGTTGTTTTTCTATTTCATTTTGTTAGCATTTATAGGTCATTTCATTGAATTAAGGTTTTGCATTTCATGTAGCATTTCATTATCTTTTCCAAGTCTAAACTTGGTGGTGAACCCCTCATTATATCATATTCAGCTCCTAGGACAACCCTATTGCAAGATCTCTTTCTTTTTTGCATTGAGATCTCTAGGGTTATCCTTGAGTGGAAGCCTTGAAAGTGGGTGTGATAACACTTAATCAAACATCATTTCTATCCACAACATAACATTTTCATTGGTTCCACTAACCTTGTGTTTATATTTCATTTTATGCATATAATGTAGTTTTTGCCTTGTGTCTTTTGCATGTTTAATTCATGTACTTGGCATGTTTTATTCATGTATTTGGTGTGTTTGCTTTATATATTTTATGTGTTTTCTTCATGCATTCCTTGTATGCATTGTCTTTACTTTGTGTATGCGGTGTGTGTACTACATTGATTATTCATTGAGTTCCTTATGTATGTTTTAATCTTTCCTTGTCTTAACATTATGGATTGATAACATCCCGAGTTGGGGCCTTGTACACCCCTCAACTTGCTGTCATCACGTCTCTTCAACGTTTTGATTAATAAATCTATTTTCTCCTTACTTTAGTGTGAGCATGAGTGTAAGTTCATACTCTCACTAAAGTAGGGGCTAAATGTAGCATTGTAAAATTCACCCTTGACAATTCCATGTTAGGTTTAGCTCCCCCTTATGTGCCTAGAGATAATTATGCTTATAATTTGCCCATTTTATTTTCGTTTTTAGAAAATCGAGACAAAAATGGAAATTGATATTAAATATTCATTTAATAAGATCAAAAGCCCCAAAATATGTTTGGTATAGGGCACCCACGACCTTTACCAACCTATTTTGGCCTAATTTTAAATATGTTATTATCAGTATTTCTGTATTTATAAATTTTTATTTATTTTTTGAATTTTTATAACGAATTTTGTGGGAGATGAATAAATGCATATAAATACAAGTCTTTTTCACCATTTGAAACTAGAAGGAAATTTGAATATCAATGGAGCATCCAAAAAAATAAGTCAAGGCAATTCAAGGATATAATAAGTAGTATTTCACAACACTTTCATCAATCAAGATCATGTTTGCAAGGCATTGCAAAAAAGAGAGAAACATTATGAACAAG
>CM021104.1:295944429-296053741 GCA_007115665.2 Sequoiadendron giganteum | reverse complement strand
GAGGGAGAGGGAGAGAGGGAGAGAGAGAGATAGAGAGAGGGAAAGACCTGAGAGGGAGAGGGGAGAGAGAGAGAGAGAGCTGAGAGGGAGAGTGGGAGAGAGAGGGAGAGAGGGAGAGAGGGAGAGAGAGGGAGAGAGGGACTGTGCATTTGGAGCAGCATCAGCTCAGTGGACCCACCTCCTAAGACTCTCATACGATGCCCGCAGTCTGACATATGGCCTAAACAACTCTAGGTCTTGCTGGAACCCTCCTTTTCCCCCTCCCCCCCTTCAGGCACCAAAAAAGTCCATAATTTTATGCTTCGAAGCTCAGGTTGAGGATGAAAATGGAGGAGACTTCACAAACCCAATTGGATGATGGTAGTCCTCAAAATGAGCTATCCAACAAATATAATTTTAATATGTTTTGGTTTTATTATGTATTTGTTTTTTTAGTTTTATTAAACATAGGTTTTTCACCAAAAATCAAGCTCTTTATTCTGCACATGTGGAAAAATAGAAAATTATCAAAAAAAATTTTTTAAAAATATGGGTGCACCAGATATTGAAGTCCTTGATCCAACAAAAAAAAATTGAATTTTGATACATACAAAAAAGTTACGTTGTATACAGTCCGCCTATTTCTGAATTGTAATTGGTTTGACTTCGAAACTTGATTAAAGAAAAAATATTCAATAAAAAACTATGAAACTAATTGGAAGCACTAGATATCGGAGTTACAAATCTAAATACGAAAGAATTAGAATTTTATCCTTCATGGAAACAAATTATGTTGTATACAGTGAGCATCACTCCTTAAAAATGTTGTTTCCTAAAAAAACTAGTTTTCGAAGGAGATGGAAAAATAAGTGCAACTTGATTCCAAATTTTTTAAAAAGAATATATTTAGAATCTACAAACAAAATGTCACAAATCACTAGTTTGCATCATCTTCAAATTCCTCACAATTTAGCTGGTATAGGTGCCCGAAAGTGAAGATTTAGTTAGAAAAAAATATTTTAGTGTCTAGTTTGGCCAAAAATTGTAAACCACTATTGTGAGATCACCCTTGAGTTGGTGGTCACCTTTTCGAATGATGGGGGCACTATCTCTAGAGCCACCTGATGATAGAGATCATGAAATACCTCACAGACCTTGCAAGATAGAAACCATAAACATTAGTACACATCATAATATATATTTAAATTCAAAGCATAAAACATCAGCATAAGCATAAAGCATAACAATAAATAAAATATCATCACCTATCTCTCTAGCAAGTTGTGTGAAATCAGCCTCATCATGTGTAGGGGGCATGGAGGATGTGGTAGCCTCTCCATGACTGTGGGTATTGGTGCATGTTGCAGCTGCAGCTCATGATCTAGTAACATGAATGGGAGATGACTCTCCCCACTCGTGGCCCACTGGATCCTCATGTACTACCTCACCACTCTCACTCATGGACTGCTCATTATCCTCATCCTCATCCTCATCCTCGTCCTCATCCTCATCCTCATCTCCCCCCTCCTGGACATCATAGTCAGGATCTACAGTCTCATCGTACTCCTTGTCTATGATATCTGTAAATATGTCTGTAGCCCTGTAACATGTCTCCTCAGCCCTATCCTCTACCTCATCTCCCTCATCTGGGAGTGGCCCGACATCACCTATTGGCTCGTCCATCTGAAATACAGGAGCTAGTTGTGATACTGTCCACCACTCCCCATAGTCATTTGTGGCACTGATGTCATCAGCATCAGAGACTGGAGGCATATCATTAACTAAATACTCAAAGTCACTATAGATAACATCCTCGGCAGTGAACCGTCTAGAATCATTGGGTCTCCGAGCACTCCGTACTGAACTCCTGAAAAAGGGTCGTGCCCTAGGTGCTATATGAACTTGACCAAACTATTTGATGACATGATCATAGTAGAAAGGTTGTACTATGTAATCGTGTCTGCTAATCAACAACTGGTCCATTTGTAATCTCCTCATTTTTCGAGTCTCATTTGACCATTGTAGCACAAGCTGATAAGGTCTCCAAAGGATCTAATCCTCCTCTAGTCTATCAATTGGACTTGTTAGAAGTGTAAATCCCCATACTGCCAAAGCCATTGTAGAGGATAGCTGAAAGCCCAAGGATACCCCAAGGTTTTCGGACATGGGAATCCTATCGGCCTAGTACATGTGATATGCTCTAGGCACCACACATGTAGAAGCACACAATGTACCATGCTATCCACCTCTCAAAATACAGGTGCGCTAGGATGCTACGCCCCCAAGCATATACTTTCTTGTGCTCTATCATCCCTCGTATCATGTGTACTAGTCCACCCTCTAAGTGTGCTCACCAACCATCAGGGATGGTTACTAGTGCAACTATGATAATCATAATCTATGTAACCAGTGAGGTCCATGAGTATAGAAGCATTGCCAAATCTATCCATGGCCTCACCCTCTCATCATGAATTGGACCTCCCAAGAAGAACTGCATGTCGTATTTCATCTGATGAAATGAACGCTCCACTAAAAAATGTACTCACTCACCCCAAATAGGAACTTGGAGTATATGGTGTACATCCTCCAACGTGATGGTCATCTCGTCGGTAGGTAGATGAAATGTACATGTATCTGCATCCCATTGCTTTGCTAAATCCATCGACATCGGATCATGGTACCTCATGGGGGCATGAGGTATGCCTAGTATAAATCTACGGTTTGAAAAAGCTCTATATCCTCTACTAAAAGAGTGGAGGATAAGTCTTGAAGGTTTTCAACTACTCTTCAATCAATTTCAAGCTACAAAAAGGTAAATGACAAAGTAGTTACACTATACTTCATTTTTTGCTCTTCTATAAATTAAATTAGGTTTTTTACTATAATAGGGTTAATAAGTTTATTCCATTCAAATCAACATATCGGGTGCTACAGAGCTCCATTTTTGATGTTTTTTGTTGTGTTGGAATCATGGTTCCATTCCCGTTTTCATCAATTGTCTATCATTATGTGGTATGGTACTTGGAAATAACCTATGATATGACTTACCCTATTCGACATGGCTAGAATGATACCTTGATTCCAACTCCATTAAGCAATCGAAATCAAGGGGAGAATACATCTACCTTCGAATATGATTCCTAGAAAAAGTTAGATAAAGAGGATTTTTGGACAACTAACGAATTTGTGTTGCAGGATGCGGTTCCTAACGTTCATGGTTTTGCAGATAACTACACTAGGTACTTCATTATCCCATGTTGTGAATGAACATAAATGAGTATCCTTTTATAAGATAAAGTGTATTGTTTAGAGTCCTTTAGCTTACATATGCACGTAGAGTCATATGGGTGCTAAAGTGGGGGCTAAATTTGACCACCAAAATTGTACTCTCTTCTTGTAGATAGTACAATGCTTGGTCTAATTTGGACCTATCTTGGGTACCCTTGCATTAATTATCCTTTAAGCATCATTAATAGGCCCCTAAGACCTATTATTTTGGATCTAGAGGCTTATTTCACCTAAAAATGCCATAAAATCATTCAAAACACCGAAAATCTTGAAAACCCACCCGAAAAAGCTAAGGTGGGACTCATTCGCCACCTTGGGCGAATGATTCCCCTTAGGTGGGACCCATTCGCCAAGGGTGGTGAATGAGTCTCATTTGGGGTCTTTTTCAAATTTGAGCAGGAAATTCACCATTTTAGTTCAAATTTTTGGTGGATGTCAGCCTTTGAGATCTAAATAATGGTCAACTAGGTGTTAATTCCTATATAAGCAAGTTTCTAAGTTAATTTTATCATCTATCTAATCTATGCAAGCATTCTCAAGAGCAATTTTCAAGATCTAGGCATTCAAGAGTCTTCACAAGAGCATACAAGAGCAAGTAATCAATAATGTTGAAGCTTGGGAGTAAAATTAAAGTATTTTTTTAGGTCTTCAAGCTCACTTTTATTCAATATCTAGCATTGTCAAGGGTTGATCATGGTCGTCTATGGTGAATCATGATGGATTCTAGGTTGGGGAGATGCAACTAGCCATCAAGCCAAGCCTAAAAACTTGTTTCATAAGTGATTCCATCCTCCATTATCACTCTACTTTTAGCCTAAGGAAGGTATAAGCATCATTAGGGCTTGTTTCGGGTGATTAGAGATCTCTCCAAGTGAGTCATTCATCTTCATATTTTCATTCTTGTATCATATTCTTGCACATTAGAATAGGATTGCATTATGCTTCAGATTTCCTAGTCTTAGACACACTTAAGGCTAGGTTTTATATTCCTATTTACATGCATATTTCATTATTTCATCAAGGTTTAATTACCAAATTAGGGGTTTGACCAAGGCAAACCCCTATTAGCAAATCAAGTTTATATTTTGTTTTGTAGGTATTTTCGTAGATTCGGATCCAAAACTTAAGTGGGAAGGAAAGAGCAAGTGTTGAAGTGCAGATCAAAACTTAAAATTTTCAAAAAAGCGAAACAAGATTGATTCACCAATAGTGGCAAATGAGTCCCACTATAGCTGTTTGTCAAATCTATTTGCAGATTCAGATACCCTTTTTCCCGAAACAAGCTGCCTTGTAGAAATATGGATCTGGGACTAATTCACCCAGGTTGGCAAATGAGTCCCAGTTGGTCAAAAAGTCAAATTTTCCAGTGTTCAGAAGTTGCGATTAGCCACTTCTAGATTCCTAGGTGCATATTATTCATCTTGTTGTTTTTCTATTTCATTTTGTTAGCATTTATAGGTCATTTCATTGAATTAAGGTTTTGCATTTCATGTAGCATTTCATTATCTTTTCCAAGTCTAAACTTGGTGGTGAACCCCTCATTATATCATATTCAGCTCCTAGGACAACCCTATTGCAAGATCTCTTTCTTTTTTGCATTGAGATCTCTAGGGTTATCCTTGAGTGGAAGCCTTGAAAGTGGGTGTGATAACACTTAATCAAACATCATTTCTATCCACAACATAACATTTTCATTGGTTCCACTAACCTTGTGTTTATATTTCATTTTATGCATATAATGTAGTTTTTGCCTTGTGTCTTTTGCATGTTTAATTCATGTACTTGGCATGTTTTATTCATGTATTTGGTGTGTTTGCTTTATATATTTTATGTGTTTTCTTCATGCATTCCTTGTATGCATTGTCTTTACTTTGTGTATGCGGTGTGTGTACTACATTGATTATTCATTGAGTTCCTTATGTATGTTTTAATCTTTCCTTGTCTTAACATTATGGATTGATAACATCCCGAGTTGGGGCCTTGTACACCCCTCAACTTGCTGTCATCACGTCTCTTCAACGTTTTGATTAATAAATCTATTTTCTCCTTACTTTAGTGTGAGCATGAGTGTAAGTTCATACTCTCACTAAAGTAGGGGCTAAATGTAGCATTGTAAAATTCACCCTTGACAATTCCATGTTAGGTTTAGCTCCCCCTTATGTGCCTAGAGATAATTATGCTTATAATTTGCCCATTTTATTTTCGTTTTTAGAAAATCGAGACAAAAATGGAAATTGATATTAAATATTCATTTAATAAGATCAAAAGCCCCAAAATATGTTTGGTATAGGGCACCCACGACCTTTACCAACCTATTTTGGCCTAATTTTAAATATGTTATTATCAGTATTTCTGTATTTATAAATTTTTATTTATTTTTTGAATTTTTATAACGAATTTTGTGGGAGATGAATAAATGCATATAAATACAAGTCTTTTTCACCATTTGAAACTAGAAGGAAATTTGAATATCAATGGAGCATCCAAAAAAATAAGTCAAGGCAATTCAAGGATATAATAAGTAGTATTTCACAACACTTTCATCAATCAAGATCATGTTTGCAAGGCATTGCAAAAAAGAGAGAAACATTATGAACAAGAAGCTATTATGATACACTTATCATGAAGATGTATGGATTTATCTTCTACATGCTAGCTACATCAATCTATCATGTTTTGTGGACTAACCTCTTATAGGTCTACTATGCAATTCAAGCATCCATCCAAAAAACTTTGGTGGGAACTTATGGTGTGAACATCAATTTGACAAGGGTTTGATGCCTAAGGTAACATTATCATTTGTAATTTTAGTCAATTATTTTTTGGCCTTTTCCCGATCTAGAGTATGACCTCTTGACCATCATCATTTTTTGTGCATGGAGGTGGAAACATTGAAATGAGGTACGACTTATACAACACAATCTTTTCCCCTCTTTTCATGTGTGTAAGTCAGATACGAAGGTTTCATCAACAAAATAGTCACAAAAAATGTTAGAGTAGATTGTAACATATCATTAGAGTTTTGTAGATCCCCAAAACCATCATTTTTGTCTAAGGCGCCCATGCCCCTATCCACCCAATTAAGGCTCAAAATATGATAACAGGTTCCTCTTTGTCACCACTATTTAGATCTAGGCTTGTTCTATCAGCTTCCATTTTCATTTGTGTGATATATTACATTTTCAAATCTAGGGTTTCTATCAAATAGGCTTATTAAAACACATCAAAATTCTTTTCCTTGAAACTGAAAATGACCAAACCCTAGGAGATTGGCTCTCCCTTGTGGCAGCTAGCCAATCATCAAGTCCTAGTTGGTTTGTGTTCACATGTGGAGTCAAAGGGAAAGAGTTAATCCTAGTCAATCTACTAGCTATATCTAGGATCCCTTTTCCTACTCTATAAAAGCTTATTGACTAGAATGTCAAAATAAAATATTGAATGGTTAGGAAGAAAGAAACAACTAGTTGAGTGTGGTGTCTTTGAATGACACTGAGAATAGTTTTGCTAACATTGGATCTTGAAAAAGAAAGTCATTGCATATTGTACAGTGAAGGAAAACACATGTATCTATGGATCAACCTTTTCATAAAACACCACATAAGTAAAACACTCCAATTCACATCAATAATTATTTCTTCCTTTGTCTTTAGGCCTTGACCTTCCTCTTTTTCTACCTTTTCTAAATGAAACCTATGATTAAAATGCATTCTCTAAAAGGGAATTATTGTTCATTCTAGATTTATATGACAATAGTGGTATCATAACTTATATTCAAAATAGTTGTGTAAAAAATTTTGAACTCTTCAATTGTAACCACAATAGCATCAAATTTATTAGGTAGGCCTATAAGAATATTTTCTACAATATTCTCATTAGCTATTTCTTGAATAGTTATATTTTTGGATTGAAACTGTGTGCATTTTTTTGAGACAAAAAATGCACACAGTTTCAATCCAAAAATATAACTATTCATTATCATAGACCGTGGAAACTTAAGTTTGTTAGAAAAAAATGCACACAGTTTCAATCCAAAAATATAAGTATTCATTATCATAGACCGTGGAAACTTAAGTTTGTTAGCTATTTCTTCTTGATTTGATTTACTTTGATTAACAACATTTATAATTTGATTATAAAACTAATAATCTAAATCTTTTCTTCTCAAATTTTCAAAATTTCTTCTAAGAAAATATAATTTGATTACTTTTATTCTAATAAATTCCTAATAAGTTATTTTCAAAATATTTCATACCCTTTTAGATCTACTTGTTACTACAACTCTAAGAAAAATAAACACATTCATTACTTATTGAATTAGAAATAGAATTAGAGCTAGTTCTTTTGTTTGACTGTGACATGCTTAATAGGCTACCTAAATTCGAGGCTGCATGAAGCTGTTGCTTGTTTCCAGGGCTATTATTCAATTTTGTCTCTCCTTTCAATATTGCATTGGACTACACGAAATACAATGGCCTCTTCAAGTGCTATTGTCTTTTCTTTTCTTTTCTTGAAGATCTCCCTTTTCTTGAATATTAAATGAATCTCTTAGTAAGGCTTTACAATTTGTTACATAATTTCTTCACGTTGTTATGGTCCAAAAGTTGAACTGTTATATTTTTAGAATTTGTTACATAATTTCTTCATGCTGTTATAGTCCAAAAGTTGAACTGTTATATATTTTTAGCCATAGTAAGGCTTCTTTAGGTGAACATTTAGTGCTTATTATATTAGAACATGAAATGATAAATAATTTTTTTTTATGATAAATAATTGATTTATCTACTAAGAAATTTATGTTTTTTGAAGAGCTATGTACGTTCAGATCATATGGGAACTTGTACAGTAGATTCTTAGTGTAGCTTCTATTTAAAAATTTTAAATGTTTTCTCAAGCAACTGATTTTTTTTCTTTTTATGACAAACTACTCTTGGTATGACAAATCAAATATCTTAGTCCTATTAACTATAATATTTTATTGATTTGCGCTGTTCCACTGATGTCAAAGTATAATGGTTTATTGATTTGTCTTGCTCCATTTATGCCACTATTTGGTATTTGTGTACGCAGATTTCTTGAAACTAAAATTATAAAGTTGGTAGCAGGTTTCAAATTCTATTTAAAATAATATATCTATCAATATTGGAACCATTTTTATTAAAAGATGTAGCTAAGGTTTAGCACCTAACATCTTATAAACAAATGTTTTTTTAAGTTTTATAAATGATTTTAAAAATCTTTTAAAAATTATTGTACTTTCTTTAGTATATTTGATATGCTTTGCAGTTGTAATGTTAATTTTTTTTTGGGTTATGTTGACTTTTTAATCTATTTGAATTTGTATTTAATATTCTTTACATTTGTAATTGTAAATTTAGTTTGTGTTATGTTTATTGTTTAATCTATTTGATTTGGGTTTTATGTAAATAATTAATATGCTTTTATATTAACTTAATAAAAGAGTTTGATCTTGTGACTAAATAATTTCATCAATTCATTTGTATATTCATATGTAACTAGAATGACTTAAGTTGATTTTATTTGAATTAAAGCTGAAATCAGAATATATGGATAACTAGTCTTAAACATCATTCATTTCAACAATGAAAAAATAATTTTGACCAATAATAATAAACCAAATATTTCAGATGAATTACACTTTTTATTAATTGCTTGACCATTAGGGGAGAAGTCCCAGTTACTATTAGGTTATTAACTGCTTGACCATTAGGGGAGAAGTCCCAGTTACTGTTAGGTTTTCAATGGCAGATATCTAAAAGCTAAATGCAGATTTTATTAAATAAATCAGGAAATAAAAACACGCAGAAAAATAACACAGAGAATTTAACGTGGTTCACCCAATGTGGGCTACATCCACCAAACTGCAGCCATCCAATTATTTCATTAACTAGTGTAAAACCCTATTACAATATCGCGAATAATCGCATTTTCTTATCCTACTATAACTCTATTACAAACCCCTTATAACCAGCTTTTTAGAAGCTACCGGATTAGGGTTATACAAAGTTGGAGTTTTCCCTTTTTCGGTAATTAGGATACATGAAGAGTGTATAGTATACAATGATCAGTTGCCACATACCAACAGTTACCACCACCCATTGAATTACCGCCACCTCCATGCTCACTTAACCCCCCAAATTTTTTTTCACTTTGATCCATTAAATTTTTTTATTTCATTGAATAAATAATTACAAAAACACCAATGGCTGCTCATTAAGTGCTAAAGTGAATGTTTTTGAGTGGATTTGAATGATAAAACAGTTATAATTGATTGAAATTATAGCGGATACTGACACATTAGGTGGCGACGACTGAGCGACACCTCTAAAAGGTGATTGTTTGAACTTTGCACGCATATCGAACACTCCCGCATTCAACCGAATTGCCCACAAGCCAAAACCTTTGTTATAAGCACTTAACTCGTGAGCGAAAAAAACCCATAAATTTTTTTTTTCTATTCGACATATGATTTGAATTCTACGATTGTGCGAAATTAGCCTTGCGGATACTAGATCTTCTCCCCTAAACCATATAATATTTAAATAAAATAAATACCAATTAAATAAAATTTATTTTTAATTTTAAAAAATCTTTTAACTGTTTTACAAACCCTCTAGACAAATAATCTTTCATCCAATAGCAAATAAAACTATTTAATAAAGTAAAATAGTTAAAAATTATATACGTAATTACATTTTGTATACGGTGTATTGCTCTGCGACTACAGTTTAGATATGATAAACCATTAATGAATTACTGTGAAACTAAAAACAAAGAAATAATTTTCAGTCAGTAGATTGTGTGACAAGTGCAACTACTTTTACTTGTAAACTATAACAGAAAACATATATTCATAAAATTAGATAGAAAGAGATTGATAACTAAAACAATTACCAAAGAAAAACTGCATGCCTAGCAACCATTTCAACCAAATTACAAATCCAGACAATGATAAACTTCATTCACTGACCCACCCTTGGAAGAGGTGAAGATGTCTTATTTAGAGGCGAATAGGTACTAGAAAGAAGAAACAGAAGTGAGAGGCGATGTCAGGTATGGCCTCTCCCCATTAAAATTCCCAGGTGGGTCGTAATTGCAGATAATGAAAATGGCACCATTATCACATTTAACGCGAGCACACCCAAGCTTGTGAGAATTTCTCCACACCACTTGAGTATAATGTCCACACTGTTCCCCTTGAGCGCATGAATTGGAACCATAATCATAATATTGCTTCTCGTTAACCCATGCACTCACGGCGTCTGCAGGCGAGAATTCCGCACCACTTCCCCAGAAAATATTTTCTCCATAGGGACCGCCAGAATGCCTCAAAGCACAGTCTGCCTTGCGTTGATTAGCATAGTTCTGCGCGTAGGCAGCGACAGTATCATCCCACACCAGAGGTCCCACGCCCACTTCAGACCTCGCAATGTTGTGGGGGTCTAAATACTGGCTCTGCACATCCTGGGCTGAACACACTTGCACAAACAAGAGTAAGAGAAATGTCCACAACATCTTCGTCTCTTTTTGTGAGTACAACTACAATCAATTCTGCTTTTTATAGCCAAACAAAGGGATGGATTGATTGTAGAATTGGTACTCTAATCTACTCCGTTTGACAAATCAATGCAATCACTGCAATAAATATATTAAGGGATGAATTGATTATGGAATTGATGCAATAAATGCAATTATTTTAAGGGATGAACTGATTATGGAATTGGACTTGTAACGAGGACGGAAACTTCCTTCTCCTTTTTATATTTTTCTTTTAGTGGTTGGTGAGTTAGAAAAGAGAATATGGTGCAGGAACCATTGTTTGTGAATGATGCAAAGGGTAATGTCTTTTTAGTGTAAATAATAATTAGTTTATTTATCTTATTATATAATCTATATAGGAAACGTCAAGATATATCAATTCGTAGGAATCTATTTTATAATTTTATTGTTGTGTGTTTGTAATAATATATTCATTACTTACATCATAATATAATATCATTAGGTTATCTTATAAGAATGTAGAGTATAACCACATGTGTATGTTATCGAATTTAACTAAAGAGAATAAATATTGTTAATGACATTGTATTAAATGAAAAGTATATCATTTATATTATTTGAATTTTAATTACATGATCTATATAGGTAACACCAAGATATATCATTTTCAAGGAGTTTTATTTTTATATTACATTGTTTAACTTATTTATATTACATTTGTATTATTTTAAAATTATATGATTTTATTTTTACACAATTTTTTTTTTTTTAATATAAATATATAAATCAGTTTGCATTTATATTTAATTTTATTTATAAATGATTATTTTTTATACTTTTTGCTTGTGCATTTGTAGTGGTTGTCCATGCATAAATTGTGCAACCAAATTTATAAATTATTATTGTTTGAATACTTTTTTCTTGCACATTTGTAGTGGTTGTCGGTGCATACATTGTGCAACCAAATTTGGGTGGATTTGTACACCTAGTTAATCTGATTTAGGTTCCCCTCAAGCAAGGGCAATACCAAATGCAACCAATTCATGGCACAATGCATCTTGGGAGACCACATGTTTAGATGGATGTGCACCTTGCCAACTTTATATGTCACATATGGTGAGGATCATGCCAACCAAATAGTATATACAATAAGCAAGAAAAATAAAGTGCATCATCAAAGGCATAACTAAGTATCAAATTTGATTCAAACATAAATTAATCGTTCTATTCATAAACTAGTGGAGGTCTGAATGGGGTAGTGCCCTTTTGTCACATACAAATATTTTATATTATAAAACAATAATGAACTAGAGGTCAAGTGAATTGAGTGCATGGGTTTTAAAGAGATGACAATCAAAGATAAATATCATAGAGATACATCCTTTTCAAATTATTATTTTTAATTAATGATTTTGGATTGCATGGAACTTTAATAAAATTCAAATAAAGTGGAATGAATTTTATTGAAATGATTTGATTATTATTTATTTATATTGTCTAATGGAATTAAAGTGATTAGAAAATTGTATGATTAGTTATATATTATCATTAGTTAAATTTGTATTATATTAATATTATCATAATAATATGATTACATAATCATAAAATTATTTATATGATCATCTCAATTAGCATCTTCATGCATCATGTTTTCCATCAGATAGATGTAACATTTCTATTGTGTAGAGAATTTGAATATATGATGATACTAATAAAGAAGTATATTTAGGGACAAAGAAACCCCTGTGGATCAAGTCTTTGATAATATTGTTAGATATCTAAAGGAAAATCTCAGTGCCGTGGCCCAGAAGGATAGGAAAATCCTGAATGCTGAGTTTTCGAACTATGATCTTGGTATTGCTAAGGATTGGAACATACTCCCCATTCTATCTAGTTTTTCTATGAAGGCTAAAAAGGACAGAGAGGGAGTTTGCTGGACTTTTCCGCCCGAGGGGTGGATCAAAGCTAACTTTGATGGTGCAACAAAAGGTAATCCGGGGGTGGCGGGCTGTGGTGGAGTTATAAGGGATTCCTATGGAAATTTCATGGGTGTGACAGCCTCTCCCCTTAGCTCTCAAACTAATCATCTGGCGGAGGCAGCTGGCACCTATCATATTATAAATTTAGCCCAAAGTCTCAATATAAAAAATTTATGGCTGGAAGGAGACTCCAAAAACATAATTGACTGCCTCCGTGGCAAGTCTCCTCCCTCGTGGACCATCAAATCTTGGATAGATGAAGCTAAAATGAAATTGGACAGGTTTGAAAAAGTTAAAATAACACACGCCTATAGAGAAGCCTATGCTGTTGTGGATTTTTTCGCTAATGAGGGAGTCAAGTGTAAAGATTTGTGTACCTGGCTTAATAATAGCGATCTAAATGTTGAAGTCTGTGCCCTATTAAACTATGATAAATCACATGGTAAGGTGTCGTGTTATCCCTTTAATGAGGACAGGTTGGATTTCTCACATCACAATCATTAGATTGTATGGGACCGAGCCCGGTGGCGTAAGTAGTAAGTTTTCCCCGCACACTTTATGGGTGCTTCGATTTGGCGGGGCCAATTTTAGAAAGGATTGTGTTTGGCTTTTCCTCTCTGTGTCGGCTAAAATGGGTGGGGACAGAAAGCATACTGAGCCAGACAGCTACGAAATCCATATGAAAAATGCAAAGGCCTGGAGCAAGATAAAAAGCGGAGGTCTGTTACCTTTTTTGGAGAAGCTTCATGGGTCTGACCTGGAGGCAACGAATCTCTTTGCCAAGAACTAGCATGATGGCCATTTGACTCTGTTTGGCAGGAATGTGGAGCTCAACGAGGATTTAATTGCCAAAGTAACGGGATTACCCACAGATGGTAAGAAATTTTTCAGGGACAGGGCTTACTCTGATGAAGCTGTTATAAGATTCCCTAAAAATGACATGGAAAAGCAAAACCTGGTAAAAATCGCAAATAGCTATTTCGATGTTAACTCCATTAAATCTATATGGAGAAAGGTCCTTCGTGCCATTATGGAATATATCACGGTTGATGGATGCTTCACAAAATTCTACGGGTACCACTTCGCCCTCCTCAACCACTTCTGCCATAAGCTTAGGGTTTCTATCCCTTACTATCTCTTTTGCTCTCTAAAGAAAAGTTTGAAGGACAACAAAAAGAATCCCAAAAGATTCCCTATACTCCATATTGGTTTAATTAGGCTTATTATAGATTATCTGCATGAGCTTGCCCCTACTATCTCAAAAGCCAACCCAAATGTTGATAGTGAGGATACGGAGCCCAGTGGCTCGGATTATATGCCTAACCCTAGACCTGGACCAAATGACCCTTGTCTGCATGCTGGACCTTCTAGGAACCTGGGTAAAATTCGAGGTGCGCTTGAGCCCATCCGTCTTCATCCTAAGAACAACCCTGTTGGTAAGTCCACCCAGGCTAAAAGCCTTGTCTCTTACTCTGAAGAGTCCTCTGAGCCGGAGGAAGCCGCTACCAATTCTTCTGAGCGCTGTGTAGGCCCTGCTCCTGACTTACAAAATGCCAACAACTCCCCTGTTAATACTGGTAAAGAGCCATCCCTAGATTTTCTTTATATGGCTAAAACCAATTCCGAATCCCACTCTAAAATCCTAGACTGGACTTTCTCAGAAATTAACAAGCTTAAAATTAAAAACTGGGCTTTGCAAAGCAAAATTAAGGAAATGGAAGTTAAGATTGTGGATTTGGGTAATAAAGATGCGGTGCACAGCAACAGTATTACTGATAATGATGTTGAGGGCTTAAGGATTAACATCATAACCATTGAAGAATAGAATAGCAAGACACAATGCTATAATAATCAATGCTATGATCGAAAAACTTGACAAAGCCCAATAGGGTTCTTTGGTGGTTGATCTTGAAGATACCGAAGATAAAAACCAGGATACGAATGGAGGTATTTCTAGAAGAACCCACGCTAATTTGAAGCGAAAGGCCCCCCTAACCCCGAAAATGGTGCAAACTTTCAAAGAGGGGGTTATTGATATGCAGGCTTTGGAGCAGAGATTGAGACTGTCCTTCGATCTCTGAATTAATCCTGTGTTTTTCTGCTATCTTTTCTTTCTGACCCTCCTGGTCTTTTTTGTCTATTTGCTGCTATTTTTTGTTGGGCAGTTGTATTTTTTTGGTGGACCAATGGTGGTCTTTTCTCTATCTTGTAAACTTCGTGGTTTCGGGTCCCTGTAAAACCCGTTTTACCCTTTTATCAAAAATAAAGAAGTATATTTAATATGCTTCAATTAGAATGACATGCTTCATGTTTTTCAATAAATAGAAGTAAATTATATTATATGATACCAATAAAGCATTATATATGTAGTAATCTTACTTAAGATTTTTTTATTTATTTTGAATTTCTAAATAAGGAATTTAAATTTTTGTTAGACATGGTACATACATGATTTCTCAAAAAAAAATTATAGTATAGTCATTGTATCAAATGATGAGCTCCAACTACAACCTTGTTAAATACCAGATATAATGCACATTCCATGTGAATCTAAATAGGAATTTATCTAAGATGCAAATCTTCTACTATGCTTCAGTAAAATTTTGGTCATGATCATATGGTTTTTGACATTGCAAAATGTATGGAATTCATGTTTAGAATAAGTAATGTTCTCTGTAATCTATCTTCATTGTTTAAAATGTTTCACTCAAAATTTTATCATTTATAATTAAATATGATGCTATCTATTTACCAATTCAAAATTATAGAAATATCTTGATTGTTATTTATTGACTTGATGTGAAAATTCTAGAATGACAATATGAGGTTTTGATATACAAAAAATATGAGCATCTATAAATAGAAAAACATAATTTAAAGAGTTAAACAAGTAGGAATGTTTCCATTATATTCATATGCAATGCAATTTTGAGCAGTCTTACATGGATGGATCCTTGAATGTTTTGTCCCAAAAAAAGCATATATGAGAGAAATTAAGTTTTCAACATAATGGTAATATGTTAAAATGGATTATTGTAGTTGTATGAGCTTGGATGCTGCTAGAAATTCACTCAAGCTAAAGTAAATAAGTGAGATTAAAGTATAATGAATATGAAAAGAGATAGCAGGTTCGATTTGAGCATATAGAATGGAGTATTTAAGTGCATAATAAAGTCAAAGTGACAATTAATTTTTCATTGATAATAGAAATGGAAAGTTAAAAAGAAATCCAACGCATAACTTATACAACTGAATTGGGTACCAAAACTAAATTTTATAGATCACAGAATAATCTAACATCCCAAATATTCCAAAATCTTCTCCATTTAATACCATTCTTTAATTGTCCAATTAAACATATTTATTAATTTTTCTCACATTTCAATTACTAATTTAGTATTCAACTCAATTATTATTCACATGATCTATTTAATACTTAGTTAAATGCATTTATTGAATTTACTTGAATGCACATAATTCCCATTCAATATAAAAGACAATTAGGTATAGGCATTTCTCTCTCCCATACTACTCATAACATTTTTTCTCTTGAAATCTTAAATAGACGTAATTGCTTGATTTTGTTTCATTTATACCTCTTAAACTGTGAAAATTAGACCATATCCTAGACAAGATGTTCTGTTGCCGGCACTCATGCCATTGTTTGGGGGTTCACTTGTAGACAAGGTATTGCTTTTCACATTCAATAGGATTTAAAGTTGTACTAATATATCAATGTGGGGTGATCTACAAACTCTAGGTAATGTGGATGCTGCCATTATCTATGTACATTAGAACAAATGTGAAAGAGGTTCACATCATGATCAAGCTTGAATAATGGCAAGATATGATGCTAAGTCAATAGATCTCGTGGGACCAATAGATAAACAAAATATTTACAAAAACAAAGCCTAGGTAATGGGGATGCTGCCATTATCTGTGTACATTAAAACAAATGTGAAAGAGGTTCACATCATGATCAAGTTTGAATAATGGCAATATATGATGCTAAGTCAGTAGATCTTGTGGGACCAATAGATAAACAAAATATTTACAAAAACAAAGCCTAGGTAATGTGGATGCTGCCATTATCTATCTACATTAAAACAAATGTGAAAGAAGTTCACATCATGATCAAGCTTGGATAATGGCAAGATATGATGCTAAATCAATAGACATCGTGGGACCAATAGATGAACAAAATATTTAAAAAAACAGAACCTAAAATCACTATAAAATTAGTACATTCTCTTTGTATACCTGTCAACCTAGAGATTTCCCCATAAGTCATAAATATCACCTGAAAGTAATGGAGAAATACTATCTTGGTAGAAGAGATTGTTGGTATCTGAATTCATTTCCAGCAACAAAAGCTATTGTCCTACTACGGTTTCTTAGATACATATCTTGTGCCCAACATTTCAAATGCCTCGCCCTCTTTTTAGCTGTAATAATTTATACTGTAGGTTATGATATGATTATTCCCAAGAGTTTCGCTTGACATAAGACCAATTCTTCCTATCTTGGTAAAGTAAATAATTATGACATTTTTTTTTTCAAAACTCTGCCTGAGGAGTGGCATGCTGGAATTTTACCAATGCTGCATCAAAAATTATAATCAAAATAAAACTGCCATGTTGTAAAAACCTAACATCCCCCAAGGTAAATTGTGTCATAAGCACATCATCATACTGGCAGCTTAGCAATTATGACAAGTAGCCAATCTTCTGCTAGATCAACCGCGTAGCAAACCCAGCAATCACTTAGCGCAAGAGAAAAATGTGTTAGATTAAGAGAGTTCAGGGGTGAAATGGAGTATCCCCATTCTTTTTTTTTTCTTAATTAGTTTTGTTATGGTGGTGTAGGCTGCAAGTTAAAGAGGGCGACGCCTGAAGAATAGCGACTTCCGGTTTATGATACTCTATTCTATTTTTTTTCGTATTATTATACACATATATTTAAACCCTCCATAGTTTATTTCCCTGGTTCTTAGGATTTCCAGGTTGGGTATATGGTGGTTGTATATTTACATCCTTGCAATATAAAAGGAGAGAGTAGGGTTGTGTGATGTTTTAATAAGAATGGTAAGGGAGCGTATTCAACAACCATGTTACCTACAGGACAGAGGCGTTATGGTGGGTCACCTACTTATTTGTGATGCAAAGAATGATGCATTTTCTAACCAAGCCAGACCCTCACCCAAAGGTGTCCAAATAGGTGTTCAATCGGTGGTGTTTAATATCTACTCATGAAAAGAACTGGTTGAATGCCCTTATTGATTTATACTGTAAGTCTGCCATTTTAGAGACTAGGACTGTATCGATGTTCGCTGGCCTACTACCTACCTATTTTGGTGCATGTTATTTTCCTTCCTAGGTACAGATTCCTCGATGACCAGTATTGCATCGGTTTGACCTTCAACGAGAGGTAGTAGGAATTAGGGAAATATAATCACCGTTTTAGATTTTGGTATATTTGTTTTCTTTAGTATAAGTTTAGCATTTTACATCTACTTATTCTCAAATAGAGTATAGCACTAAGAAGAAGAGCAAACAATTCTTACATTAAATAACAATATTACACCAACTTTGTTCAGAGCACAGATTGAAATGATAGAAATTAGAGTTTCTTCATGCATCGGATACTATTTGGTAACATGGATTACCACAGATATACATGTTATCCCCTTTGCTACATTAATTTTACACAATACACAACGAATGACATGATCAATTCTTTCACTTGTAATGGAGTAAAATAATGCATCTCCTCTTTCTAACAGTAATATGCATATGATAAGTTCATATCTAGGAAACTGCATTCTCTTTTCTTACAGAGGATCTCATGAGAGTATTCAATTGAGGCATGATAAATACTACAAATAAGGAAGGTTCTACATCTGCATTCAGCTCTACCAAGTATTGTAAATAGCATCTGGCCTTACAAGAGTTTCTACATAGGTTTTACACACATCTAAAGAAGAATGGCATTACTTGCAAAATGTAGAATAAAATGCAGTGCATCATATCCTCCCATATTTAACCATTACAATAACAATATCACAGAAACTTGTATTCCAATTTTCCCAAATAACAAGACTACATGTTACTCTTCATAATGATATAAATACATCACTATTTTATTTGATGGCATAGGATGGTGTACAACTAACTTCGTTGTGTCATAAACAGTGTTCCACGGGCATTGGGGACAGAGGGATGGGGGTACGTGCGGGACGGGTTTCCGGGACGGGGGGACAAAGGGCCTAAGTTTGGGGACGGCGGGGGGTGGCGAGGTGGTGGTCCTGATATAGTTATACATATACTTATAGTACTTGAAAAACTAGTTTTGAAAAGATGTATAACAGTATAACAGTATAAGAATTACATTTCAAATGAAACTATAGGAAATTAGTAAAATTATAACATAGCAAAATTTGAAATACTAAATCTAAATACAAAGATTTCTTGAATGCTAATTGCTAAATAAAATTTGACAAATGAAATTGTCAAATTGGAGATTTCTATTATATCGAAAATATGAATATTTGATGTCATATGAGATATCACAAAGTCTATAAAGATTATTACATGATTCATGATTACAATGAGTAGAAAATTCCAAATAGTAAATACAAATACTAATAGCAATAGCCAATAGCATTACAAAAGACAAAATGCCAAAATGTCAAAACTCAAAATGTAGTGAAGGGAGGCCTCTAATCATCTACAAGTGCAAACTCCTCATCACTGGAACTGCTTGACTCCATAATGTCAAGATCCCTCAAGCTCACACCAACCAACCCTGCATCTAAAGTGGTAGGATCATCCTCATCAATATGTGAAGGCTCCTCTGGCTCCACATCCCATCGTGTCGTTGGACTCTCCTTGTACCCAAGTGTCTTGCGGTCCATGAGACTCAAAGCACTATGTACAACCACAAGCTTCTCTACTCTCTTAGAGGTAAGTTTGTTCCTCTTAAGAGAGTGGATGAAGCTATATGTAGACCAGTCCCTCTCAATAGCTGAAGAATTGGAAACTTGGGATAGCAGACGGATAGCTAGAGTGGTGGTCAAAGATTTTGTACCATGACAATTCCACCACAAAAGTGGGTCCTCCTATGCCATAGATTCTATATCCATCTTTGCCACATTTGAATAGCCTCTAAGAGTGATAAATTTGGTCCACTAAGTGTGAATTGTGTCGGCATCTCTAGAATCATACATCTTCTCTATGCACCTAAAGAAACCCGCCTTCACCTCATCATCCTGAATCGGTGTCACTCTACCCGGTCTAGCCTTTTACCACTTAGGATTCAAGCCAAAGGCATCCATATGCAAAGGAGTGTTCAACTTGTCCCATCTACGCTAAATGATTGGCCAGATGTGCTCATTGTAGAATGCTAGAGAGGGGTCCTTCACTTGCACAGAAGCCCTCATCTAGTCAAGCATAGAGTCGATGCACTCATACACCTCTCCAAGGTTAGGTGCATCCCCATCCCCATATCTGATAACCTGGAATACTGGAGAAATGAAGGAAACAATGTATTTCGCATCAGTCCAAAACACATCACTCTCCACTATCTCCTTCACCCTTCTCCCCTGTGATGTCTTGACCTTGGCCCACCTATTCCAATCATTAGTCATAACCATGAGTTGCAATTCCTCTTGCAACTCAATCGTTCTTTCCAAGAGAATGAAATATGATGCATATCGGGTCTCCACCGGTTTCAAGAACTCCTTCTTTGTGAGGGTCCTGAAGAGTGCATGCGAAGTGTGGTCGTTGCAGATAAACATCTGCACATCTCTCATAGCAGTGACCACTCCTCTAATCCAATCAATCTTACCCATGTCCTTGAGTGCATTGTTCATGGCCTATAGGTTGCCTCAATGAGTTTCACTACTACTCTACACACATGGGCTGCATCTGTGACTACTTGGACCACATTTTGTGGCCCAACCTCCTCAATAGCCTCCCTGAGGACTTGAAACTGAAAATCAACATCTTTGCGATGCCCTGTACAACCAACTGCTCTAAGGAAGTATGGGCTCTCTACACATGTGACCATGATGTTGATGATTGGACGATGGCTAATTTCCATCCACCCATCCATAAATATGCTACACCCAGATTCCTCCCAACATGCCTTCATCTTCTCCATCAAAATATTGATCTTGGAATAACACTTATCCAAGATCGAGGTCCTCATTTTTGTCTCACCTGGTGGCACATATGATGTTCCTCCCTTTGCCACCATATCCATCATCTCCCTATAATAAGGAGACCGTGTAACATGAAATGGAATGCCATTGGCAAAGAAGAAATTGCCAATGGATTCATCTATCTCATCTCTCAGCTACACATTAAACATATCAGCTATGGGGTTACTCTGTGATGTCTGCAACTTTTATTTCCCTATAGCTGTCCCCTTAGTGGCACTAGTAGTGGAAGTGGATGGAGATCCAAACATCATTCCTCTCATCTGTGAAGCATGAGGAGAAGTATGCGGTGCATTATGGATGTGCTGAAGGGCTGCCCTAGCAGACAAAGTAGTAGGGACTGAAATATTTGTGTCATCTGGAATGCCCCAAAGCCTGTTAAACTCAATTCTATAATGTATATTTTTAGTTTCCTTCAAAAACTTACAAGGCTCCACACCTTTTCCTATCCAAAAAAGAAAGTGTGCATTCACTCTAGTGATGCTACCAAACCATTCAACCCCACAAATGTTGCACTTCCACTTCCTTGTTCCCCCACCTATACGTGATGTGCCTTGTATTCTTGAAGCAAACTATTTGAGAGGAGACTTAGGATCAAAAGGACCCCTAGCATACTCTACCAACAACTTTGAAGGGCAACCTGTACTAGTTGGTGCACTCGCCATGGAACTAGAATGGGCTACAGGATCAACCCCATGGTCATCCCCCTCATTCTCAGGTTCAAAATCTGAATCATGCTCACTATGGGAATGGATTTCCATGTCATCCCCACTCATGCTACTGCTCATTGTGAAAGTGACACTACATTTCACAAAATTAAAATAAAATCAGCCTAGTTTAACAAATTGAAATACAAATTTGAAATTTTAATTTTGAAAACAAAATTTACAATTTATAATTTAATTTTTTTATATTATTTAAAAATTAAAATTAAAATATTAAATAATAAAATTTGATGTTGAATATTGAGGGAAAAATGATGAAGATGAATGAATCATTCATCATTTTTCCCTCAAGATTCAACATCAAGTTTTTAATTTTAAAAATTTAATACTAAACTTGTTTTTTTTTCTTATTCATCTCAAAATCAGATTTGATGTTGAATCTTGAGGGCAAAATGATGAATGATTCAACCATCTTCATCATTTTTCCCTCAAGATTCAACATCAAATTTGATTTTGAGTCTTTAAGATGAATAAGAAAAAAAAAATCAAGTTTAAACTCAGAAAATAAAATAAAAACAACAAGAAATCTGAAAAAAACTTCAAAAACCCCACCTTGTGCTTGAAAAATCTCTCCAAAATGTAGTAGAATCCTCTTCCTCCTCTTCTTCTTGCTCCTTCTCACTCCTATCACACTTGCAATCACTTTTTTCACTCCTTCAATCAAACTTCTTCAAGTTTTTCCTCCTCTTCAGCTAGCTGCAAAAAAAATCAGTCATTCAAAATGTGAGTGAAATGATAAAATTACATTGTTTTGTGTTGTTTTGGAGGAAGCCTAGGTGGGGGCCCACGCCAAATTAGGGTAACCCAAAAACATTTAAAAATCTAAATTTATTTTTAAATTTTAAGTTCCAAATGTTCATTGACATGGGGCTCAACAGGAGATGGCTAGACGTCTCCCCATCTCCTAAGAAATGCCTAGGCATCTCCCCAGGAGGCTTGGAGATGTGGAGACGTCTCCACATCTCCACGTCTCCTTGGGAGACATGAAGACGCTTCCCTGTCTCTGGTGGAGCACTGGTGGCGGTGGCGGGACAACGGGAAATGCCAAGTACTTGTTTCCCCATCCTCGAAATGTCCCCATTTCCGAAACGTGGCCGAAAAGGGGGAAAACGTGTTTCCGTGGAACACTGGTCATAAATGAAATTTGCAAAATCTTTTTAAATAATCCAAGCAAAGAAGAATCTGTAGACACTAAAAATTGTTCGAGGCCTGTGAACTTTATAAAATCCTCTTTCGTCCTCACTAGAATTGTAAACCAGTTTTGTGGGTTTACCCATATGTAACACCACTTTGAGGCCAATTTACTAAAAAAATAATTTTATTTAAAAAAAATGATGTTTCAACAACTCCTACTCATGTAAATAACATTTTTTTAAATATAAAATATCCTTTTGTAGATCCATAAGAGTAGTTTTCAAATATATATATTTTAATAGTTTAATTATTATTTATATTTTATATTTTATATTTTATTTTTACTAAAAGTAGGTTATCAAGACAAAAGTTGATTACCATGTCAAGAAAAAGACTAAAACTTATTAAAAAAATTTAAAGGAATATGATGCACTATATAAAAGTATCTATATCAAGATTATAATTTTTTACTATTTTAGATAAATAGTTAATATGAAAGTTGATGTTGAATGGAAACAACTGTGTTTTAATACACACATTTTAATATTTACTTTAAAATATATATTTATCATAATTAGAAATAAAAATAAAAATTCATGCACTAAAGTTTCAAATTATAAATACAAAAAAAAATTGAAGAAAAAAAAAAGTACTATATAAAGATTGATGTCTTATGTAACTTTACTTTTTAGTAATTTATCAGCAACTAAACTATAGTGTTGATTTATAAAAAGTTATATTCAAATAATAGTAATTATTTTTTAAATACAAACATAAAATATACTATAAATACACATTTTATTAGATTACATTATTTGAAAATTCAAAACATATATGCCACTTTTTAATATTTCAAGTTTAAAAGTTGGATCAATGTTTGGCTATTTCATTTATAAAAGTGGGACAAGACATTTGACTTTTACCCAAATAAAATAGATTGCTATAGATAACATGTAGAGGATAAATCACACATCTTCATAAAATGGCATGCTTGTTCATAATTCTTCCTTCTTCTTATTGTCTTGTAAGCATGATATTGATTGATGAAAGCATTGTAATGATGATGCTAATTCTGCCTTTGAATTTGCCTTGATTGATTTTAGGATGATTAATTGTAATTCCAAAATTGTTAGCTCTTGCCATATTAGGTCTAAAATCAAATCTGAAAATGTTCATTGCATTCATTTGGGAATTTTGCAAAACATTTCAAAGGTGATTTTTTTTTTTTTGTGTCAAAAGGATATAAAAATGATCATTTTTAGATTTTGCATATTAAGATTAGTCGATTGTTGCATCTCACATCTGGAAATTGCATCTAGAATTGTCTTTTATTGCTTAAGCATTTTCAAAATTGTTGCACACTTGCATTTTGCACTACATAATCACAAATCAGTTAAATTCTAGAAAAATATTCACTTTCACACCTACATAATTATATTTAACAAGAACCTTAAATAGTATTACAAACATTCAATATTTGAAATTTATGAAAATATGTGCTAGACAAAGTCTCCCTGGGCACCCTTGTCCAACTAATTTTGGTTCAAATTTTTATTAAATCACTATCTCTATGTCTTCTATTTGTTTTGTAGACACCTAAAATGTGACCTTACCCATCCACACCTCATGTTAGCATATCCTAACCTAATAATTAAATAAATACTTGTTATTTATTTAATTAATTTCTCCATTATCTTTACATTCCACCACCTTTAATTAAATAAATCCACATTTATTTAATTAAAGCTAATATTTACCTTATTCCTCTAAAATCCATTAACCTTTCTCAAGTTAATTAATCCTTGATTAATTAACTTTATCCCCATCCTAATCATCATTATCCCATTCTCCAACTTTTCACTCCACCCAAATTAATAAACCCTTGGTTTATTAACTCAACCCATCTTCAGTAATCAATTAATCCTTGATTAATTGATTTAAGCCTCATCTCTAATCATCATTATCATTATTTCCTAATTTTAAATTCTGACATCTCACCTACCCTATGAGCCACCCTGTCTCTTTAATGCCTCTCTTCCCAATGTGTTCTCACACATGTGTGAGAAAACCTCCCCATTTCACCCCTTTCCATCTTGTGACACTTGTCACAAAGCTAATCAATCCTCATCCTTGATCCAAATCCCACCTTCTGAATCAATCTCAACTCTCCATTAACCAATCAATCTTAGTCATTGATTCCTCTCACCAAAATTCTATATAATGAGGCCTTGAATCTCATTCTTTCAACACACATTCTCCATATCCATATGCTTCTCAAAAATCCATCAAATCCATCTCCATCCTAAAATCATCAAGTTAAAATATTGAGCAACCACATCCCTTCAATCATTGGAGCAAATCTGCAAGAAATGGGTGCTTCTTGTGAGCTCAATCTATGAAGAGGAAGGAGCAATGAAGGTATAATACCTTAGTTTGTATTTATTATGAATTTTAATCTATTTCTATCATTTACCTTCTTAACCATCTTTCCCATATTCATTTTGGCACTCCTGATGGCTTCCCATCCCTTTTTTCTAACGTTTCATCAAGTTTTTATGTGTTTTGAAGTTCCGGGGATCATTTTTGGGAACATATTGCAAAGTGGTGCCTAAGTGTAGAATTGTGGCACCTAAGTGAAGACTTGTGGCACCTAAGTGTAGAATTTTGGCACCTAATTGAAAACTTGTGGTGCCTAAGTGCAGACTTGTGGTGCCTAGGTTCAAAGTTGTGGCGCCCATGTAACCCAAAACTGCATCTCTACTTTTCGGCACTTCTTTCATCATTTTTACCTAGTTCTAGGTTTTATTTGGCTTCTAACATCTTGTTTTGCAGGCCTTCATTTTCCTAACACTTGGTTTTATAGGTTCAACCATCATTTTCATGTTTAAAATAGGTGCTTTTAAAGTTTTGTGAGACTAGGTTGTCATACAAGCTTTCTAGGTCACCTAGGATCTTCTCCATTTTGAGATAATTTTCGTTACATTTTGGGGCATATTTTGGTTATATATACATGTTTTTAGGTCCCCCATATGTTCATTTATCCATTTTCTTATCTAGGTTGCACCAAAACTTCATTTTTTGACCTTTGAGAGTCATTTTTTGGCACTTTCTGCAAAATGTTGCCTAAGTGCAAAATTATGGTGCCTCTATTCAAAATAGTCA
The DNA here is from genome assembly GCA_007115665.2 of Sequoiadendron giganteum. Taxonomy (NCBI): domain Eukaryota; kingdom Viridiplantae; phylum Streptophyta; class Pinopsida; order Cupressales; family Cupressaceae; genus Sequoiadendron; species Sequoiadendron giganteum. The sequence goes on along the minus strand of CM021104.1, from coordinate 296,027,738 downwards.
TGCCTCTATTTTAGGGGATTTTTTTTGGGTTTATTAGGTGTTTGTGGCATTAAATATTTCATTTTTAAGTCATTACATGCATTTTCAGGTTGTTATCTCAACTAGGTATCTAACAAACATCAAATTTTCACCTCTGAAAGCTATCTTTTTGGCCTATTTTACAAAAAATAGATCCGTCTATTCACAGAATGGTGCCTCTATTTTAATAAAGCACAAATTTATCTACAAAATAGTTCCTAGGTTTCAGGTTGCATATTTAAGCTTTCTTTAAGTTGTTTTTTGCATCTATTCTCTATTTTTGGGTTGCTAATGCATGTTGCAAGTCTCTAATGCTTATCTAAGGAGAAAATCATCACATATCTATGCTTATCTTCATGATAAAAATATTTTTCTTTGATCATTTTATCATCTAACCACTTGTTTTGCAGATTGAAATCCATTGTCAACGGAAAAATCATCAAACTACTAACATCTTCTTGCAAATTTGTTTGCCCAAGGCTTTCTTTTTCCACTAATCTAAGTGCATTTCATTTCTTAAAATCAATTAATTTTTGTTTGATGTTTCTTTGAGTGAGTGGTGTGTATGTTCTCCTCTCGCACCTAGTGTGATCTTGAGGATCAAAAACATCACTTACTCTTTCTTTTTCCTTTTATCCCAAGGAGTTCCCAACATGTGTATGCTCCCCCCTTGCGCTTCGTGCGATCTTATGGATCAAAAACACTTGGATCATTCTTTTTAGGGGGCATACCTAGGGATTTCATCACCCTAGGGGATGACCCCAACTCTTGTGTTCCAGCAAAGTATAAAAAGCGGGAGGTGAGAAAGTGACCTCTCTTGGAAGTGGAATTTTGTCAATCAGGCTAAGACTCCAAGAACTTTATACCTTGGAGAAGTGAAGGTGGAGAGTGGGTTAACCTCTCCTCCCAGTTGTTTGACATTGTTCCCTTTCATATATGGATTTGGGCCTCACATACCCTTGAGGTATATAGAGGACTCCCTAGCAACCTTGTGTATCCTAGATTAAGACCTTTTAGTCATAGCTTAGTGTGGTGCAAGGGATGTGGATCGTTCCCTGAAGTTACTCACCATGTGCTCCCTTAGGTTAAGATAGAAATTCTTGTGGTGAACTATGACAGTTCCTAAGGAGAGAGAGAAGGTGAGCCTGTGGCGTCTATTGACGACCCTATGCCACTAGATCTCTAGCTATCTACCTTCACGAGAAAGGGTGCTCTAGTGAACCACCTAAGTATCAAGGAGTATTAACCCAAGCTTTCTTTCTTGGGTGGTGGGCCCAAATTAATCGATAATCCCACTTGAATAATTTAGGCTTGTGCAAGTACTTGAAGTGTCTTCTTGTGAATTACCCATGGAAAATGAATCAGCCAAGGGGCTAAGGATTGAATATACACTATAATTTTTTTATCAAACTCAACCACTTTGTTTGTTTGTGTGCTTTCAATTCTATCTCCTAGTCAAGCAAGACAAAAATTCATCTCATCCAATTCTTCCTATCCTCATCATCCCTCCACATCCTAATCATCTATTTTCATAATAATCACCCCATCCTAATCCACTATTTCATCTTAATCACCCCTTCTAATCCTAATCACCCCCATCTCATCATAACCATCCCTTATTATCCTAAAATCCATTTTCATCCTATTCCCCCTTCTTCTTAATCACCTTATCCTAATCATCCCATCATAATCTTCTATGATCATTCTAATCACCCATCTTCTCTAAATCATCTAATAATCTATATCCAATCCATCCTTTAGGATCCTAAGATTAAATTTACTAATCCATTTTTGTGTCCTACTCATTATCCTACGCATCCTCCATAATCCCTATCCACTTTCATCATTAATCTTAATATCCTCTATCCACCATCACCCTTAATCCATCCTTCATTATCATCATCCTTCATCATCATCTTAATCCAATCCCCATTTCCAACCTAATACCATTTTAATCGAATCCTAATCTAAACCATCCACCCCTCATCAAAAAATCCAATCATCCATTATCCACCTATCTAACTCCACCATACATCCAATCCCCATCCTTAATCATAAACCATCATTTAAACATCAAAATTCATGTTAAGGACTTAATTTCCTTCATACATCATATCCTTTAATCATCATCCAAATCCTTCATCTAAGGATATTATCCTTAATCCAATCTCCCAATCAAAAATCAAGACCTTAGATTGATTTCATCTTTAATCCTAACTTTCTTAAAAAACATTAGCCTATCTTAAGTGTAGTTATCAAATCCAATCAATCCCTACTTAAGAACTTTGTCTATCTTAAGTAAAAATCAAATTCAATTAACTCTTGCTTAGGAACATTAGCCTATCCTAAGTATAGAGAATAAACCTTAATCAAAACAAATCATCTTAGGTATTGACATTTGATCCCAAGTCTAATCCCATCCTCCATATTCATATTCTTCTAATCACCCATCTTTTCCTAATCATCCCCTAACATATATCCAATCCATCTCTAATCCATCCTAAACCAAAACCAATCCTAAACTTTCCTCTTCCAATCAAATCCCCCACCATGTCTAATCGCCTAAGCTATCATCCATCCAACCTAATATATTCTAATCCACCTTCATCCATTTCAACCCAACCCAATATCATGCACCCATATCCTAATCCCTATGATGATAGTGAGAATATTTTGAATCACCTTGAATCCATTAGACAAAATTCTCTAAGTCTTCACCAATTACCCATCCAATGTCCCCCTCAAACCCCACCCACACACTCATCATCCATATCATCCTCATGAGATCTCATCACAAATAATCTCCTAATCCACTACTTTAATAATGATAAGGATGCCATGCTTAGCTATCTCCTTGGCATTGGTTCTAAAATTTCACCCTCCCCGCCTTCATCCAATAGTAAAACATACCCTCTTGTTTACCATTCCCATTCCTTTGACAAGAGAGACCAATCCTTTAGCCAAAACTCCCCATTCCCACATCCTTTTCAAGCTCTTCATCCTCATCATCCATTTACCAATCCATGGAAAATTCCACCCCTTATTCCACTAGTTTATATCCCACATCCTTACAATCCATGTCACCCCAATCTTACCAATCAAATTCATCTCATGTCCCTCATAATAGTTTCCTCCAAGGACTATTTGCAAAGGTTCTTAATTCCCCACACAAGAACAAAGTTGTGCAATCTTCCCATGTCATGCATCCACCTCCATCACCTTCACACCAAGATAAATCTCAATCCACTAAGTCTCATGAATCATCTAACTCCATTTACCCAAGTTGAACCATCTATCTAACCCTCCTCCCCCATCACACTATCCACATCAAATAAACCATTTCCATATCCTAATCCAAAGCATGCTAACAGAGACCCCCCTCCATATAGAGATCAAGGAACCCCATCTCCTTCGTCATATGGCCCCATATCTAATCAAGAACAACATATCCCTCCCATACCATCTAGTGATGATTTTCCATCCCAAGATAAAATTACCTCTTCCACTCCATTACATGATCCCTCTCTAAATCAAGATCAAAGTACACCTTCCACCCCATCTAATAATCCTCTAACCTCTCATGATCAAAATGTTAGAAACCAAGATCACCTGCATGCAATCACCTGTCACATGCAAAAGACATGCAAAACCAACAAGATGTTCTATAAACCTCAAAGTGTAAAATGCATTATGAGAATCTCGTATTACAAAGAGATCAATCCTTATGAAGGAGATCAAGAAACGCTAAAAGGGAAACCCTAAATGAAACCCTAGTGTGCACACTTAATAATTAATCAATTATTAATGTGCCTAAGTTTAGCTTAAGCAACTAGAGGAATAAGTGACTTAATTAATTAAGCGTAATAACTTATTACTCTAACACCCCCCCTTAAGACGAACTTAGGAAGAAGCTAAAACACTAGAAGAAGATGCATGCAAGCAAAGATGGGTCTTGGCAACTAGGCCTGATCAGGTACCCATTTACAAATGCAAGAAAGAGGTAGAGGAGGAAAACCCAGTGGGACAAAAGCCCCCTACAATGATATGACATGCTGCAAAGAAGCACTGGAAGAACACTGTAGAGTAACACTGGAACCGTAATCTGGCAAGCAAGGAAAGATAATTCTATCTACAAGAAACCATATCAGAATCATCATAATGTGACAGCAAACCCGATGCCACGGAACACTCAAAAACTCCAAACGGGAACAATGCTGGAATCTATGAAGCGGCAGTCGATTATTGAATGATAAATCACTGAAAATGAAGTGCAAAGATGCAAGAGGCACTCTCCCAACTGCCAAAATATCTAGGTAATCTCCAAAACACCCATTGGGACAAATCTGGATTAACGAAAAACCTAGGATAGATACAAAAAAAAGTGCATGGATAGCAACATAAAGCTCCTTAATACCTTTCCAACGCCGCAAAGATAGCGAAAATCGGAGATCCTGGCAAAAAGTTATGAGCTCGGAAGCATAAAACGTACATCTGACTTCAACCAGCAATAAATTCAGTAAAACAGGAAAATACTGAAAAATAAACTGCACCAAATGAAAGTACTCTGAACCAGCTTTCTGGCGATATCTCGTTTGCCCAATTTCGATATCGTATGCCCAAGTTATACAAAAAAGAAAAAAACTGCTTCTTTAGAGAAAACTAGGGTTAGAGGGGACAAACACTACCATACGGACGCTGACGTCATGCTGACATCAGCGGTTCACGAGCCTAAATTTGATGGCCTGGAGGCCGTCGCCGCAAAAAAACACTCCCTGCAGAAAAAATTTCGGCCCTTGGTTGCCATATGACCGTGGGCGGGGGCTGCAGTGGGCCAGGGCCGGGCGCGAGGGGTCTGGTCCCCCATAGAACTTGCGGCCAATGCATTTGGAGCCCACGGGGGCTGGATTTGGCGGTCGGTTCTCCATGGGACCGTGGCTGCAGAGCAGGAGCCCTCAAGGGCTGGCGGAGCCGGCGGAGCAGAAGGGGCAGCCACCGGCGGTGGCTGTGGACGGGTGGCCGCCCAGTGGTGGAGCCAGTTTGCACAGAAAGCGCCGGCGCAAATCCTGAGATCAACTTATTTTTTAAAAAAATTTTGATTTTCGTGCCTCGAAACGCGTGCTGGGGAGGCCGTACAGCTTCCCTAGCAAAAATTTTCTGCCTCAGAAACCAACTGCTTGAAAACGGACGATTTGACAGGCGTTTCTAGGGTTTTGGGGCGTTGCGAACGCGATGGCGATGTCCGTTTGAGCCCATAGTGTGCCGAAAAATCAGATACCACAAATCTTGCAGAAAAGATGCCTATGGAAACCCTTGCACTTGAAACTCACTGAGAAGCCATATCTTCAGATCATGAACAGACAGCGGCAGGTCTGGAGCTCTGATACCATGTTAGAAACCAAGATCACCTGCATGCAATCACCTGTCACATGCAAAAGACATGCAAAACCAACAAGATGTTTTGTAAACCTCAAAGTGTAAAATGCATTATGAGAATCTCGTATTACAAAGAGATCAATCCTTATGAAGGAGATCAAGAAACCCTAAAAGGGAAACCCTAAATGAAACCCTAGTTTGCACACTTAATAATTAATCAATTATTAATGTGCCTAAGTTTAGCTTAAGCAACTAGAGGAATAAGTGACTTAATTAATTAACCAGTATGATGTAATTAATTAAGCGTAATAACTTATTACTCTAACACAAAACACCCCTACCACTTCATGTCATGACCCCATTCCATCTCATAACCAAGTGAACACTACACCATCTACCCCATCCCATGATCCTCCCCTAAGTCAAGATCAAATCATCCCTTCATCTCCATCTCATGATCCTAATCCCCACAAGATCCCACCACCCCTATCCAACTTACCCATGAACCCCCTACTTATCAATTGTGTTCTTCCACTTTCATCCATGCTGGCCCAAGAGCTTATCATTCCTTCCATGTCATATCCCCCTCAGAATGGACTTGCATCTTGCTTCCAAAATAACAAGTATCCCATTGGAAAAAATATTTTTCAAGCCATGCATTATCAAGGTAAAGGGTTAGGCCTCCATGAGCAAGGCATCTTAGAAGCCCTTAATATCAAATAAAATCAAAAATATCATGGCCTTGCATACAAAGCTCAAGATGTTGGTGCTCCTTCCACCCATCCTAAATATCTAAAATTCATCCATCTAAATCTAAATATCCATGTTTCTCATCCTCCAAATCTATCTTGGATCCTTATGTTCCAATCCCCAATCCCTCACCCCTTCCATCCATTTTGGGTCCCTATGTCCCAAAACAAATTCCTTCATCCCCTCCATCCATTTTGGGTTCCTACATCCCACCACCCAACATTCCTATTCACAAATCCCATTATCTTCTCTATCCATCACCTCATATCCCTCATTAAGATCAACCAAGGAACACACCCTTGAACCCTCTCCAACATACTACTTACACCAACCCATCCATAATATATCCACATCATTCATATCTATCCACCATTCCCAATACTCTTGGAACCAATTTGGATGCCAAATATAAAATGCACATAAATTTAAAAATCCACAAAAATCAAAGGATCAACATGTCCCCTCAAAAAGACCTAAAAAATAAAAGAAAAATATGATCCAAAATCAAAAATTTAAATCCCAATGGCCACAAAGCCCCATGAAGCAAAATTCAAAAACCATGTGGATTCCAAAAATACTTATAGAATCAATGCATCCCAAAGAAAAATAAAAATTTGCATCCAAACTTGCTAATCCAAAAGCTTCATCCAATTCTAAGTCCCCTATCCCATCTAATAATCCTTCATCACCTTCATCTATTTTGGGTCCTTATGTCCCAAAATCTACACCCACTCCTCCATTTAAACCTCAAAATTCAAAATCCACTTCTCTTTCACCACCCTTCAAGGTGTGTGTCAATGTTGATCTTTCCACATTCCCATCCACTTATCCACATATCTTCAATCAAGCCATCCAATATCCAACATCCATGTTCCACCCTTACATACCTCTTATCCAATCCTTTGCATAAATCCATATTCCTCTTGTAGTGACCCTCTTGATGACACTTTTATTTTACCTGTTTTGTGATACTGTTAGTAGTTAGACGTTTGACACTATGTTACTTTGATGCATTATGTCATGGTTTACATGACCAGTTGTAAAACTCAGTTAATGATACACTTTACCATATGATGTGATGTTGATTTTCATGAGATGACACTATTATGGTGATTATCTATGTTTTTCTGTTGTATACATGATGATATTATGTTAGTTATATGTTTACGTCAGTTGGTGAAGGAGACGGTTTAGTAGTACTCATCCGTGAGTGCCCTGCTAAATCACGACTCTTCTTCATAGTGTGTCTTCATATTTTTACATATTGTTCATTAATCGTGCAGTGTGATGCAACTTTCAGGTACATGCATCGACTCCACCTGCTTGTCAAGTCTCAGTGTGCCATGGCCCAATGGAATCGTTGAAGGGAGATAGACATGTCCTCTGTCCTTAACCATCGGTATGAAAAGAACGAGTATATGTCATCATCCTTATGTTATGTCACCCGTTTGCCATGTGATCGTAGTTGTTGTGTAATGTTGTACCTATTATGTTTTCATAATGTTAATTTAGATTATTTTAATTTTTTAATGAACATAGTAATGTTGCTTTATTGATTTAATGAAATATATTAAGTTAGAAAAGCTATACTTAGTTTACTAAGTGATTAAAGTGGAATATTAAAGTATCTTGTTTGTGAAAAGGATAATTAATTGTAAATTGATTTGATTATGCATCTTGACGTTTTCGAAAAAAATAGTATAGATAGTTGTGATCTAAAGTTGTAAATGTCTTGTTTTGATCATTTAGATGTTTAAAAGTTTAACTGATGCATGCTTTTCATGCTAAACAAGGAGTTAAAGTTTTGTGGCTTAAAATTTTTTTAAAAAGAATATAACTTAGAAAAGATCATTCTTTTTACACACGGATTTTGGTTTTCGAAATGAAAGAAGAAGAATGTTTCTTTCACCAGAATGATATTGTCTGGGTATTTTATTGGGGTTTGATTAAAAAAGCTGAAAATTTGATTGTCTAAGACGGTGTACGCACGGTGAAAGTTGCACGAGTTGAATCTTGGGGCTTCAACTTCATCGTTTCTCGATTTCGAAGAACGTACCAAGTTTTTCTCCTTTAAAATTCTTTGAGTTTTGCTAGAAGTTTGTCTGATCTCTTCTTAAAAAAAAATTGTCTGAATTGTTGTCTAAATTCTTCTCTTCAAAACCTGCATGCACAATCGAAAAATGGAAAAATTAATAATCAATATTATATGAGTTAATCTGAAAAAAATATTAAAGATAATGGTGAAGAATATGGTTTTTGATTATCTGTATTTTGTATGAAACATGTTATGATACCCTTGCCTGTGATTTCACTACATAAACAATAGGCAATCGTAGACGGTGTAAACTATGTTTTAACCAGGTTTTCAATATTCACACCTCTTTTCATTATTTTAGCATGTTAAATACTTGCTTAGACTTGGTGTCACTTTTCTCGTTCTGAAGATTTTTACTAGTTCATGTACTGAAAAACAGTTGGACAGTTATCATCGATTGTTTCCTGTTAAACCTCATTCTGAGACTGGTTGTTCTTTCCTTGGCTATACCTTTTCTTTCTTACCATGTCGCTGGTGAATCTAGGTTATTAAACCGACTGCTAGATAGTTGAAGTGACTGCTTTTGTGTACCCTTCTTCGCTGCCTACATTGGAACTGTTCGTTCCTAGTCACGGTCAGTTGACAGAGTGTTGATTTTTGTCTCTCCTTACTTTAACTTTTGATTGTCTTATGAACCTTCTCCCTCGGTGGTTTTGTTCTAAGCTGGTTTTCTCACTTATACAATCTGTTCGTCGTTTTTTCCATACCTTTACGTTAAGCCAATAAACTGTTCTCTTCTTCAGCGAATTGAACTTTTCATGTATGTATCAGTTATTCCATTCTCTGTTCCTGATGATCTTCCCTGCTCTTTTGTGAGAGATGGCATGATGTCTTGATTGTGCAGTCGCAGCCAAAGAATAGTATTAGATGGCCTGTTAATGTTTGGGCTTTCCTCCTAACTACCTTTTCATGCATATACATGTTCGGTCTGCTTCTGTTTGTTTCAATTAAATGTAATTTGATACATATCATTTCCATTAGCTTGTTGGGTGTTTTCCTTCGTTATTTTATTCTTATGTTTCAGTCCACCATTGATACCATTCAATGGTATATGCCTGCATTTTTCTCTTATTTATCCTTGGATCGACTGGCATAGGAATTGCATACGTTCGCTGTCAATCGACAGTGGGTTGGCTACAAATCATTGGATAAATTTCTTGTGACATTTTGTGTATGTCGAACCTTTCATGTATGACCATGATGTTCGCCATTTATTTGGATTCTTTCCTTATTGTTTTGTTCTGCATGTAACATGCATGCATCGGATTCTCCTTTCCACCGTGACCCAGTTCTATTGGTCGGTTGCATGGGGTCGTATGAGGCCATTGGGTGGTCATTCTTGTTGTCTCCATAGGAGATAGCGACCACCTTGTTGTGTATGTCGTTGTTCATCTTAACCTCTTCCCTATGTTTTTAGACTATTGTTGAGGTCGTGTGTTTCCAATTCTCTTTCTCATCTGAGTTGGAATGTTGTCAAGCAATGAGTATTTCATTCCTCTGCGCTGGTTTTGTACTAGCTATGTCCCTTCTCACCGAAACAATTATCCATTGTTATCTTCATTTCATTCTTACCTTACATCTTACTGGTAACGACTGTTATACCTGAGGTCGAGCTTGTATTTTAGTCCACATGTAGTATGAATGCTTTGATAGCCTTGAGTCGCTAAGTTTCACTCATTGATTAGTGGACGGTGTAGACTGAACTTTAGTCTACTTTTTCACTATAGTTAATTAGGGTTAATATAGTTCCTTTATTATTTGTCAGTCAAATCATATAATATTATCTACTTTAATTATAATATGTTAAGGAAATTAAACTGAAATGACAATGTATAGTTAAAGTGTTCAAACTCTAATAGAATACGAAGTATGTATAAGTATATTTATATACTTAGATTAGAATTTAATGAGTATATAAATATATCTATATACTTAGAATTAGAATATAATTCTATTAGTATTAATTGTTCATTTAAGACTCTCTTGTAATATAAATTATTTTAATCAAATACAATAGATGTAGTTTGTATGTTAAGTTATATGGATAGAGAATTTGATGAATGTGTTATTTATCAAAGATAAAACGGTAAAGGTTATTTGAGATGTTGATTTATTTTAATAAATTATTAAATATGAATCTTATCATATTTGATTTGTTTCTTTTAAATGATCAAATATATATGTGTATGGTTAATGGATATATGAACATTTAAGTTCATCCTATCTATGAGTGTGTATTTGAAGTACCAATGATGAAGGAATGTTTTTATGGTCTTTGAATTCATTTAACTTAAATGTTAAGTTGGAAATGTGTTATTGAAATTCTTGAGTAAGATTTGTACATTATGTTTTATAAAAATCCTTCTTGATTAATATTCTTTGTATTAGGGTTTGGTGTTCAGTGTATTGTTCCCCAGAGGAGTTAGAATTTTCATCTATGAGATTGAGTTATGTCTAAATTATAATGGAGAATTTGTTTTATATTTTGAATTGAAACGTGGTCCACACACATTATGCCTATGTGATACTATTTTTGGGAAATTTGTATTCCATGTTATGAGAGTACGGATTTGTGGAAGTTTCATCATGCATGTTATGTCATTTAATGTTATTTATTTGTTCGATTGATTTTAATTCCTTGTGTACTAAGTTCATGTGTTGCATGCATGTTGTCTTATTGTTTAAATATTTTTGAGGAGTTGTACCTTAGGAGGAGTGGCTTCCGATAGGGGCCAAACCCGGAAGTGGTTGCAGGGGTAACCTCTCTGAAGTGTGTTGACCAAGTGATAATTAAAATAAGCTTTTAGGGGTTTCAGGTAGCATCTCATATTAATTCAAATAAGTTAGCCTCATTCATGACTCGAGTGCTCATTTGGGCTTGGGATGAGTGGGAAGGCCTGGAATGACAAAGATCAGCTATCTTGTCCCTTCGAAAGGTATGTTGATCCTGTATGAGTGAGAGTGTGGGTCAGGGATCTGTTGAGGTTGCCTGGGTTTAACCAAGTGAGGGGGACGGTAACCTATGAAGATCCCATTGGGTAACCCATGTCGAGCTTGTGTGATGACACTATTGTCCTTGTACACTTGTTAGTTCTTTTGGGTTGAGTTACTTGTGATTGTGAGTTGCCTCTGGGAGTATGTCAGTTATCTTGTCATTGTGATGTCATGTATGTCGACCATGTATTGTGTGATGTTCTTCTTGTTGTCTGTTTGACTTGAGGACCTTTTCTATCTCCTAGCACGGGGGGTGGTCTTTCGAGTTCCACATGGTTGGGAGGAACGTGCCACAGTCTCTATTGGGTCCCTTGCAGGTGTGTTGTTTGAGACTTGCTTATTCTTGGCAGGATCCTAGTTACACATATTTCACGGAGTTGTTCGTTGGACGAGTTCATGGATGTGGTCGTCATATTTTCTTGATCTCATTCTTTATTGTATTGCACTCCTGATGTACATGGGTTGCCTTGTAATGATACTTTTAATGTTCTGAGATTTGTCACAATCTCAATTATTGTTATGTAACTCTTGATGTATATATCTGTACTTGACTATTCTCATCAGTCTATTTATTTATGGTTATTGTGGTGTTATGATATTATTTAGTAGCATAGTTGTGGACCCCTAAAACGATTATTTTATATTGGTGTCACATGTTATTTGGTTTAAAAATAAATAAAATTATTCAGTTATTTTGTGTGAGTGACATAACATTTTTTCGGGTTTCACGACGAGGCGTTACACCTCTCCATCTTTCAATCCATCTTATCCCCCTTACCATAATTCTACCAATGCCTATGAGCATAATAGCACATAATTAAGGGATACCATCTATGGAACTAGATGCTTGAGTCCTTTCTCCCTGGTGGAACCCTTAAATTTTCTTGGTTCCACTGAATTAGTAAGGTTAAACCCTGATTATCATTACCTTAGGGTTCTAGTTTTGAAAATTTCTTCATGTCCACACCTTCATTCGGCCACCAGGTTTCTTTTTTTGAGTTGACTGTTCGCGACGTTTCCCAGTCTTTTCATTAACCCTTCATGGCCTTAAGTCTCATGATTTTATCGACCCTTCATTTATCCCACCCGTCGTGACTGGGAAGTCCTAAAACAACCTTTGGCGCACGTGCTGTAAGTTCTCTCTAAGTCAGGTTTTATACTTTCTCATCACTCGTTGTTTGTTTATTTTCAAATTCCCATGTTGAACCTGCGATGAGCGATACCCTCATTGGTCTCCTCTACATCAGTTGCTTGTATACCTTCGCATGTTCATTTATGTCTGTAAGAAAGTAACACCCGATGGGCGATGTGATCAACATTTTGATTCATCGCTACCCTCTTAACTATCACTAGTTGTTTTGTGTAGGATAGAGTTGAACCCACGATCGTCGATGTGAAAGTCATGTCCTATCATTGAGATGTGGTGCTTCATCAGTTCACCTTGTACATATGTGGGTTATCAAGCGATGAGAAATACAATTAAGATCAATGGCCAAAATCTCTCTATTCTAGATCAACGATTTCTATCTCATCGCTGGCCTCCCAACTATCGCTAGTTGAAGTTCTAAAATGGACTTGAAAGCAGCAACACCCGATGCCATACCTATGAAGGTGACATGTATTATCTACCTCGCCCATTGCTTAGTACGTATCATATCGCCGAAAGGAAACTATGAGGTGGTGAGTATGTGCAAACTGCACGATTAAGTTTTCCAGCCCGTAGATCAATGGTGTGTATTCAAACAGGAACGAGCAACTGACAAAGTGGGTATTTTCACTCGTGGGAGCTTCCTTGCACTATTAATGGTGCTTGTACTAAACCAAATAAGTGAATGAAGATTCAATTTTCATTCTCTACCTTACTTATGAGGATTCAAACGAAGCAGAGATAAGGTGAAGACCCAAGCAGAAAAAATTTATAGAGGTCGTTTCCCAGTTAAGTCCTTATCAAGCACTGAAAATATTTTTCTTTTGTTGAAAAGTCTTTGTGTTTTGTGTTCCTATAGTCGTATGCTAGGTTTAGAATAGGGTTTTTTTGCATTGTGAAAAATTGGGATATATCCTGGGGTAGGGTGATTTTGATAAGTTAAGTAGTGCTCTGCAATTGGAATCACGAGTTGTATACTAGAAATTTGGTGCTTGCCAAGAATTTTAATTGAGGAGGAAACCCTAGTCTGAGGAAGGAATGAGCCAACTGAGTGAGCCCTCCACCTCTAAGACCATGTCGAAAAGAAAGAGGCAGTAGGCCTCTCATGAAACAACACAAGAGTCTGAAGGCCCTGACATGAAGAAAGGACAGCCAAAGAATTATGTCTATTTTATGGACAAATTTCAACCTCTAGATGTCAAAGTGAGCGATAGAAAGGCAACAGGGGATGGGGTGTTAACCTCTAATTTTAAAGACCTTGCGACAGAGATTGGTGACATTGTTGTGTCGAAGTCGGGTTGGGAGTTTTTCGTGAATACATTTACAAGGAGGGATGATCCTCATGTAATGCCCCGCCACGAGACCTTAAAGGAAGTTGCAACTCAATGCGGAAGCGTACAATTTTTTTTCTTAAAAGTGTATTATTAACAAAGAAGATGCACAACACTTCGCAACAACCTCTAAGGTAACATGACAAGATTACATTAATTACCAAAACATACACACCACTTGCACATAAAACATTTATTAAAATATTAACCATACATTTAATTGCACATACTTACAAAGCATTAAATATTCTAACACTAGGATAACATAATAATAAGTTCCAGATTACATTATCAAAAGTAGATTACAATACTCATTCCGGGAATGCGATAGATCAAACCTAACTATTACAATTACCAAAAAGCCTCCTTGAATACAAATGAGGGGAATAATAATTACAAGAGCTAAACTGAAATATATAGAAAGCTTAAACTAAATAATGACACCACTGTGAGCTCTCCACTGAAAAACCTCACAACGCAATCTGCAAATAAAAAAGGGACCCAACGGCGTAGGGCGCACATTCCTCCCAACCAAGTGGTACTCGAAGGCCCACCCCCCGTGCTAGGAGATAGTAACACAGATACAAGGACAATCCCTACAACCTCTAGTCACTAGATGGCTCAACACTAAACATAACCACCATAAAACAACACTAACTCAAAAATACATTTATATCAGAGTTTAACAGTATGACTAACCAGTAACCTAATCATACTACTAACCTAGGAGAAATTCCACTCAAGGTACATGAGTTACCCATCAGATCTTTCAAGACCTTGGCCCCCATTGAGCTTCACCCTCCTATGGTTATCATGTAATACATCACCACTCCAAACTAAGGAGGTACAAAATATCCAACAATCAAATCAAAGAAGAACAAACCATTCCCCGTTCGTGGAAATCGGGTGACTCACTGAAAACAACAAACCTCACTACCATAGAGAACTACAAAAGACAAGACCATGCAATGATAACTCTCAAATTTAACATACCCCAATAGGAAGACTTACAATAACTCATCTAATACCTCTTTTCAATTACCCTTAAATACCACAAAAGATATTTCCAACACATTATAAAGACATAATAGTTTAATGTTTATAATATTCTAATTTATCACAACCTTGCATACAATCAACGAAATAACGTATAATAATTCGCACCACTCAATTACCCCAATTTAAATAATTAATTAAAAAGGCTCTTCCAAACATAGATAAACATCACATTAACCATTTCCCTTATTTCCTCAATTTTAAAATAATAAAACCTTTGTTCCTACTAACATACTATATATATATATATATATATATATATATATATATATATATATCTTTTAAATACCTATTCCCGCAATACACTTAATTAATTATTCATTTCCTCTAATTGACCAAATCATGCAAATAGATTATTCTTTTTTTTTTTAATAATTTCTAATTGCATGCAAATAAATCTCTTCAATTCCCAACTAAAACATATACACATGCAATTATTTTTAGAATAAATATATTTAATTAAATATAAATTTAATATATATATAAATTTATTCATTGAAATATTCTAATTAACCTTATTTAAAATAATTCCTCATAATTAACATCTCAACAAATCTAAAACATATATATATATATAACTATAAATATACTATAGAAATATATATATATATATCACTTACAAGAAACATATTTCATTCTTATCAAAAATAGGGCATATATTAATGGTGATTACAACGAATATTAAAAGAATTACAATCCCGAAAAAACCAAGGGCGCGGAATGATTCGCTGTTAATTTTTTTTTTAACAAATGGCAATGACCAAACCCCATTGTATTTGAGGAAGGGGCGGCGAAAATCTTTAGAGCGCTCGTTCGGTAGCTAAAGGCCCATGGTAAACTTGGGGCGGCGCACAGCCGAACCCCCATTTACCAGGGCGCGGCCAAATGAGAGGGTGGGAAGGGGGCTGCGGAGGCCCTTCCTCCATAGTCGTCCCCTCATGGGGGCGGCGGTGGAGGCAGCGCCTCCCAAGCCTCCCCCATTGTTATAAAACCCCAACACAAAAACAAAACAATAATAATAATAATAAATCCGACGGAAATAATAAATCAATATTTCGGTTAATTAAACCCTTCACAGAGGATGCCGTACGGACGGCGATATTTAAATAATAAAATAAAAATCCACAAAACAATATACATATATATATATACATCAATATATATATATACATATGTATGTGTATATATTATATTTATTGAATTCGATAACAAATTAATTTGAAGGAAAAATTATTGTAGAAAGCCATCTATAGGCGAATATTAAACTGGGCATCCAATTCTTTTGTCAGAGAATTTTCACAGTAACAATAATCATTTTCTCAAATTTAAGAAAGATTTTCAATTTATATTTTGTAAGAGAGATAGTTGCACAGACTTCCTCATAATAAAATTTAACAAAATTTTTTACTCACAAATTTAAACAAATCCCAAAAGATTACAAAAATTTCTTTCCTCTAAATTTACACAAAGGTTTTCAAAACCTAAAACTAAATTCTTAAATCACAGATTGTTTTCGTTTGAGTTTATTTAACAGCAATTCAACAATAAAGAAACTTTACAATTTTTCAAAAACAATCCTTTGAGTTTATTTAACAGCAATTCAACAATAAAGAAACTTTACAGTTTTTCAAAAACAATTTAAAACTTCTACAACCAAAACACAAAAAACTTCTTGCACATGCAATCTTTCAATCTCAAATACCATTTTAAGCAAAGTTTCTACAAAACTAACTTTTGTATAGACAATCTTTCTCAGCAATTAAATAAATAAATAAAAGCTTGAGGGAATCTGTTTTCCTAAGCTTAAAGAAAAGAAAGTTGAAGCAGAACCTTCCATTCAGAGATCAATTTCCAAAGCTTCTCCCAAAATCACCACTTCTAGGAAGATACAAAAATACAGAAAAACCCCCAAAATTCTTGAAAACCCCTTTTATTTTTTTATCAATTTTCAACCAAAAACCTCTTTGAAAAATAATATCTTTTCCTCTCCAAAAATCTTCTATGAAGAAACTTCTCTCCTCTTTTTCCAATTAAATTCCTTCTAAAAATAATATCTCAACCAAAAGTAAATAATCAATTTTACTCACACACATGTCACATTCAAAATATCTTTTCAACCATCAGATCTTTTCTCAAAGCCTTTTGCATGTTGAAATAATTTCTAATTACAATTTAATTCCAAACACTAATTTAATTTCAACATAAATTTAGTAACTTCTAATTCCAATTTAAATTCCATTTTTCAACTTTCTAAATAAACATATTTAATTAATTACTTAATTGGATTAAATTTAATTTACTAAATAAATTAAATTTAATTAATTAATTTAAATACAAAGCTTCTATCAAAATGTCTAGAATTAATTACATATAGATCAACATTATATAAAGCAATAATTTTAAACATTTATTTCCATAATCATTAATCCTCAGAATTCAATAATATTAAAACAAGCACCACAAAGACACAACTGACTCGACTGACGACACACTATGGCTAGGGTGTAGACCTGACATAGGTAACCTAGCTACTATCTCCCAATCATCATACCATTGGGTCGACACGCTCAAACCTGTGAATCCAGGTGGAGTCGATGTCATGTACCTGCAAACCTGTATCCAAGGCATCAATAACACATGCATATAAAATCATTATAAAATACACCGTGAAGAGGAGATCACAAAATCACAGGGCGCTCACAAGTGAGTGATGCAATCATGTCCTTTTCACCAATACAGTATCACCAAACTGACACTTCCATCATTAATAAAATTCATAAGCAATAATTATGTCATAATAAACCAACATTATTCTTAATCAAATCATGTCAAGTATAATATCAAGGAAATTACATCTCTTAACACACATAGTTCGTATTCCTCAATAAGAAATGATAAAATAACAAAGAATCTTAATCTAACATAAAAGAAAAATAGAGGGGTGTTACACTTCACCCTGGTCGAAATGTTTGGAGGTATGACCTGAGAAAACTGGTTGTCCCAAATGTCTTTTTGGAGGTGGATTTAATGTTCTAGCTCATTGACAAATATGACGATGTTAACAGGGTTATTACTGACACGTCTGGAAAAACCCTCCTAGAAATAAAGAGAAGCAAAGTCATAGAGGTATTCGACATGAACCCTGATTCTATTGAGAAAATTAACATGGAGAACTTGCATAAGTATTACAATGCACATAGGGTTGGGTACAGAAAAAGTGAATTGCCCAAGTACAGATTAGAGAAGGATTCCACATTTGCACTCAAAGAGGTCAAGCCCTTGGATTGTGAAGAATTTATTGACTATTTCAAATACACATACTATATGTTGTGTCAGGTGCTCAAGATTAAGTGTGATGGAAGGATATCATCAGCTATGTTGTTTATGATCACAGATATCCAACACAGGTATCAACATCGGTGGTTCAATTATGCTCACCGCATTACTAAACAACTGCACTATGATTTAATGAGGTTAAAAGAAAGAATAACCCCGTGGTATTTCAGGGATTATTTTGTGCTAATGCACATGATCCTATATCAAGGAAGGGAGGTTTTCAATAGGTATCTACAATTAAGATGAGTGGATAGCAATAACCATAGATTACATGTGCAGATGTGGACTTACATTTGGGATTTGCATTGCTCCACCTCAGATTACACTCGGTTTTGTAGTACAATAAAGCATACTATCTTGGTGCAAATGGGGGTGGCGTCAGTGGAAAGAATTTCTAAAGAAATTAGAGCTTTGTTAAGGCCAAAAGAATATGGAGATGATTCCAATTATGAATGTAATTGGGGAGACTGGTATTTGTACGGAAAATGCACTATTATCAGGTGCTATGGAACCATTGTGGCCCCACATCTACTACCTATGTATGTATCTGATAGGTTGGCATTTATGGTAATCATGTGGCAAATGGATAATTGTGATGCTGAGAACTTTAAGGTTTCTAGGAAGGCCTCAATCATTGCCTCTACCTTTTATTTTGATCATTTTGTTGTCACTGCCAAAGAGGCCTATGAGTTTTTTGGTATAATGGTAAAAAATTTGAGGATGGGTGTAGCCCCTATTAGTAAATTTGACCCTGAAGGATTCATTGACAGGGAGAAAATTAAATGAGGAAAATCAGGGTATGGGCCTCACCAATTCCTCTTCAAGGAAGATGTGGTAAGAAACTTGTTGACAACAATGGCTGCTCAAGATAGGGGAGTAGTGTGGATGAAAATTGTTGATGTAGAGAAAAGAGCTCGAATGAAGAATTCCTTTTATGAAAGCCCGTATAAACACATTGATGATAAATTCACCAAAATGGAAATACTCTTCATTGATTTCGGTGATGGCACTTTCTTTGAGAAGGTACAAAAAATAGAGGATTTAGCCCAGGCTGCCTTACATGAGCACTTGGTGAAGACTGGTGGCCAGTCAATGGAGTTGGTAGCACCAGAGGTTCAACAACAGTCGTTGGATGTTGAGGGCGCCCCTTCCACAGAATTACCCCTTGAAGATGTTGGTGAAACACAGGATGTTGAAGCTGACACACACTAGCCTTTCGTTGAGTCAAACCCCATTGAGCACCAAGTAGAGCAGGAATTTTCTTACCCTGACATTGGGGATGCAATGGAACCTTTTCTTCTAGATGATATGCTTGTGCCTTGAGATTATGATGAGATTCGAGATAATGATGCAAGGCTTTTAGCCTATGCTAAATTCCTGGAAGACGACTCTTTTGTGGCTTCAAAGGAATTCATAGAATTTTTTGTTGAGTTAAAGGCTCAAGAAATAAGTGATAGAATACAAGTTGCAGTGGAGGTAATTGATCCTTCTCAACAGAAGGAGGTGAAAAGGCATATTGAAGAAGAGATTTCTCAAGAAATTGCCCAGATGAATCCGGTGGAGGCCAAGAGGTTAGTTAAAGATAATGGGATGTTGGTTATGCCTAGTTGGAGTTTGTCCTCCATAATTGATTTGGATGCAATTAAAAGTGACCCAGGTGCTTCGGTGTTTGAAGAGACATTTGATGGAAAGACTTTTGGTTCAGGTTTCAGTCCCAGTCTACATGCATTGGCTATCTGTTCTCTAACTCCAGACTCAGGGAGATGTGTACTTAGTAGAACAATGACTGGCCTCTAAGGTGATGTGATCATTGGGAGAGCTTTAGAGATGACAACCCCACAAGCTGTAAGGTTGACAATGCATTCGACCATGCTGAGTGTTGATACTATAGAGATTAGTCAAGATAAGTACTTGAAATTGTTAGAAATGCATAACAAGTTGGTCGAGGAGTATAAAAAAGTAAGAGTTACTCTTGCCAAGGCTAGCCAGAAGGCCCTCATAGCCTCTCTGTCTAATACTTCACCTCAGGATAAGGACACTTTGAAATTGAGAATCAGTGCTTTGAAGAAGGATCTCCAGAAAACCAAGGCTAAGAATGAGAAGCTCCAAGAAGGCATGAGCAACACTTCCAAAGACATGGCCGAGGGTCTCCTCAGTTATAGATGGCATAAGATTTCTCTAAAGACATTAACTACATAGTTGACATATAAGGGTGTTCATGAAGCTTATGAAAAGTTTCAAAATACCCAAGAGGTTTTCATGAACACCTAGAACAAATGGAGCAGCAGGTTGAGTAGCTTGAAATAAATTCAAGTAAATGCAAAGGGAGTACCTGAGGTCCCAGAGCAACTCAGTGAATCAATCAAAAGAATTGAAGTTATTGGGGAAATTGCAAGCTTCCATGAAAGAATTGGTGGGTTATTGCAAGGAAAAGTGAAGGATTTTAGGGACATGGAGGAATAGGGAATGCCTAAGGTTCTCAATGAGGAAGGGAAGTTAAGTGATTATGACTCATGGAAAGCTTTATTCAAGCATCTGACAACTAAGTGTCTTGAGATTACTTATGTTGAGGGTAAGCTGGATTTATCAGCATTAAATGATTTAATTGATAATCTTATCAAAATTGAGATAGGAATGGACACCTTTGTGAAGGAGGCCCGAGTCATGTTAGATGCAAGGTATAATGCTTATATTGTCAAAGTACAAAAGTTGCTTGGTGATAGTTGGCCTGTTGAGGAAGAGTACAGGGATTGGTTAGATAAGTATGTTGGAGTAAACCACCAAGTGAGTGGTAAAGTGGATAAAGAACATGGTCTAGTATAATACAGATTTGGCCTTTGAAACAAAATTTGCATAAAGAAATCTATATCCTCTTTGTAGAATATACACATGAGGGTCTAATCAAGCTTCCTTGAATATGCTCTCTACTTTTTCATTTCAATTTAGTTTGTTTTTTGGATAATGTGATGACGTGGACTCTTAAAAGAACATGCGAGCGGTTGTTATGTGCCCATCTGAATAATTTTGTTTGGTTCTTTCCCCCCACTTTGTAAAAGTGCAAATATAACTGCCAGGGGGTTGAAATAAAATGAAATATTGAAAGATGCAACATGAAATGTAATTTGGTGCGCCAATAGCCCGATGCTTGTTTTTCTCCCTTAATCTTATAAAAGGGAATTCAAGGCTATTATGCGGGGGTCTTTGAAATTTTTTTGGAGCTCAGATACCTTTTCATGAACATTACTAGGAGATATGCAAGTAATATAGAATTGATAGCTAAGTCTAGGATTATGAGCATCTTTACAAGTAGCTTAAAATTTATGCAATAGTCGTAGCATTTTGACATCAATTAATAGAAAGCTTAAAGAAGGTTTTCTCCTTCGAAGTGATAAATGAATTAGCAATGAAGTAATTGAGGATTATTTCATTTGTCTCTGATTGTTGTGATTAGATGTGTGTTTGCATTATATGCTTCAATTCAAGGAATTGATTAAATGCTTTAGTACGATCACTGATTCATGTATTGTGACGTAGGTTTTCTAAGAATTATATGTTCTGATCTTTTGAGTTATGAATTTGTAATGCAAATCCATAACGGTATATCGATGCTTATGCTATAATTAGTGTTTTACTATTGTTTTCAATTTTGAACCCGTCACCCTTTGATAAGGCACTGTTCTATGCATCATTTGGAATTCTGTGTACCTATCCAATTAAATTACATCAAATAACAACTCATTTAAATCAAATTTCACCTATAATGATGATTTTTGTCGAACTTATCCACTAATTTTCCCATTCTCTGCTTTGAGTCACTAGATGTGAATAATTTGTCAAATTCTTGCAAGTCGTTGTACTCCAAGTCCTGATCCGAGAATGTATCTATTGAATTTAAAATGTACGTGGAAGTATTATGAATTAATGTTATAATTACATTGTGAGATTACCCTCCCAGAATTTGCAGAGCCCAAAGTGTAGGAGGAAAGCTAAAGTTCTTTCTCTCGTTCATTGGCCAACCTCTTGCAGACTGCTAATTATTGGAAAAGGCAATTCCATATGCTACCTGCGAGATCCAGTTGGATTTTAAAAAGAAACCAACACTCCCCATCCCCTTGCACTCTATACTTGGGGGAAAGATTCATCCATACCACATATTATCCACATCCTCCACTATTCTTTATCCATCATCCTATCTAAATCCATCCTTCCCTTTCCACCTTTGATCTTGACAGGGCTAAGGATCTTCACAATCACCATGCATCTTATCCTATCCATTTCATCCATCATATATCACTCATCTTATCCAATTCCATCTTACCTTCCCATCTTTGATCTTGATAAAGAGCCTAGGGGTCAAATATCCTTGCATCCATATCTTATCCACTTATCCTCCATCCCATATCCCATATCAAGTATCTCCATCACCCCATCCTACCTAATTAACCCTCTCTCTTCACCCTTGGTATTCCTAAAGCTAGGAGAAAAATATCCATGCATGCTTTGTAAAATACCATCCTCACTCTTACTTCCATCCATTTCATTTATGCACTACCCTTCTATCTCATGCCAATATCCTTTCATCCAAGATTGCACTACCTCTAGTGTGGGGCATCTTAGTCCTTTGCAACTAGTCCTTGGACCTCCATCCTCCTACCCTTCATCCACCATATTTTTATCTCCCATCACCTATCTTCCATCCAATCTAAACCCATTTATCTCCTATCCACATAATCCATTATCCTCCCATCCTCTTCCTAAGACTTGGTTCTCCCTTTTCATTGGATCCCATCCATTCCTCTATCCTAATCATCCTATCCTCCATCCAATAATATCTTATCCATCTATCTATCCTTCCAATCCAACCATCCCCATCTAATCCTATCCAATGTAATCGACCCTATTCCATGCAATCCAATCTTGCAATCTAGCATGTACCATCCTTAATCAATCCATCATCTTAATCCAAATCAAGCTCAAATCCATTGATCCACTTTAATCTAACTATCATCATAGGGATGTATCCTTCCCAATCCAATCATCATCATCGTCAATCTAGCAATCAATTCATCAATTGGTTTTCAGCTTGAATCGGAGCATAGTCCTTATTTTATTTTGGTTTATGTGCATGCTTGCTTGTTGCTTGTATGTTTTATCATTGTTTTCATTTATCATGGTCTCTTGCACTCTATTGCTACAAGGGAATCATAATATTCCATATCATAGTGTCGTAAGGCATATGTTTGCACTTGACCTTTTGATCACATACTTGACACATTATCATCCTGGTTCCTTATACCTTGGTGCATAATGTCAAGTACAATATTAAATATAGGTTGCTCATATCATTTCAGCATGATTATTATCCATCTTCATCCATATCTTCATCACCCTTATCCTCCCCAATCCATCCTTATGTTTTTTATCTTTTTATCCTTCATCCTTTAGCCTTCCCACCCATTTTGAGAGCACACCCGGGTTCTCCTAATCAACATGTCCTCTTGAGGGGGCATACTACCTCCTTGTCATCCTTCCTCATCCGTCCTAGTGACCGGGGCATCATGCTTCTAGTCCTTATCCATTTCCTAGCCACTATGTTCTATTCTTATTTGAAATGATGTTAATTCTTTTAGTCACAACATCATCTCAAAGAGGGGCAAAATGTAGACACCTAAAATGTGACCTTACCCATCCACACCTCATTTTAGCATATCCTAACCTAATAATTAAATAAATACTTATTATTTATTTAATTAATTTCCCCATTATCCTTACCTTCCACCACATTTAATTAAATAAATCCACGTTTATTTAATTAAATCTAATCTTTACCCTTATTCCTCTAAAATCCACTAACCTTTCTCAAGTTAATTAATCCTTGATTAATTAACTTTATCCTCATCCTAATCATCATTATCCCATTCTCCAACTTTTTACTCCACCCAAGTTAATAAACCCTTGGTTTATTAACTCAACCCATTTTCATTAATCAATTAATCCTTGATGAATTGATTTAAGCCTCATCCCTAATCATCATTATCATTATTTCCGAATTTTAAATTCCTACATCTCACCTAACCCCACTAACCTCTTACACAAGCCACCCTATCTTTTTAATACCTCTCTTTCTAATGTGTGCTCACACATGTGTGAGAGCACCTCCCAATTTCACCCCTTTCCATCTTGTGACACTTTCCACAAGGCTAATCAATCCTCATCCTTGCTCCAAACCTCACCTTCTTAATCAATCTCAAGCCTTGATTAAACAATCAATCTTAACCATTGATTCATCTCACCAAAATTCTATATAATTAGGCCTTGACTCTCATTCTTTCAACACATATTCTGCATATCCATATGCTGCTCAAAAATCCATCAAATCCATCTCCATCCTAACATCATCATGCTAAAATATTGATAAACCACATCCCTTCATTCATTGGAGCAAATCTACAAGAAACGGGTGCTTCTTGTGAGCTCAATCTATGAAGAGGAAGGAGCAACAAAGGTATAATTTCTTAGTTTATATTTCTTATGCCTTTTCATTTATTTCTATCATTTCCTTTCATATTCCCATTTCCCATATTCATGTTTATGCTTTCTGAATTTTGATCCTTTCTATTTTACTGTGTTTGTTTTGCAATTTAATGTTCATAATGGGCACACCTAGAGTTTTGAAACTCATATGAGCTTCACAAATTTGTTTCCTATTTCCAAAACTCTAGTGAGATGTAGTTGTAGACTTATGGTATCCCACACTAAAGTTACATCCACTGTGGATCTTGAGTCCTCCAACTCTTTCATGCATGGTATTGTCAATACCCAACCTATTTTGGACTCCATTCCTAATCCCATGCTACCCATGAAAACTTCACAACCAAAAAAAATTTTGGACAAATTGAGGCTATTGTTTCCCATGTGCCTGAGGAAAAAATAAAAAATTTAGACAAAGATAGAGGGATTACAAGACTATTTAATCATTAAATCCTTAGTAGGACAAAAAATGCCTATATAGTGGATAACCTTCAAAAATTGTTCAATGATGCTGAAGAAATATAGGTTTTGCATAGTCTAGCTCATATAGTAGATGCTAACATCCCTATGGCAGCTAGTTGCACTCAAGCATTATGATACTCTCAAAACCAAGGAGGAAAACAAATTTCCCTCCCCACAACTATACCTTCTATTCCTACATTTATATTGCCAACTGTAGCTTTAATGATACAACACACTAATGGAATAACTTCAAGCTTAGGGATTTCTAGTGGGAGTCCTTATAGTTTTTTGACTTCACATGTAACACTTCAATATTCATCACCTCTCATAAATGTGCAATATAGTAGTTCACCAAAATTTTACACAATCCCAACATATTCACCAAATTCACAAAACATGTCAAACAATGGTTCATTCATAATCAAATTTTAAAAAAAGTAACCTCGCTTCAACAAAAAAATTCCACATTGAATCAAAATAAAACTAGAAATCCACCAGAATATCTTAATAAGATCCCATTGTCAATTGAAAATTTGAAAACACCCATGTTGCAAAACATAGAAATATCCTGATTTGAGAAGTATAATGGCAAAGGAGATCCTAATAGTCATGTATCAACTTATATGACATTATGCCATGATTTAATCTTTGAAGATAAGCTACTAGCTAATATTTTTCCTAGGTCATTAAAGGACATAACCTTGGAGTGGTTTTGTTCATTACCAAATGACTCGATAAAATTAGTCACTAAACTTGTTGATGCATTCCTACAACATTTCCAAGAAAATATAGGTCTTGAAATAACGTTGAATGATCTAAAGTTAATTAAATAAGGAAAAAATAGAAAAGTGACAAACTTTATAGGATGATATTAGTTACTCTATTAAAAAATAAACTAAACTCTTCCTAGTGTTGATGTTCAAAGGGTGTTCATAGGAAACTTTCAACCTAGCATTAGAGATAAGATATTGTTGATGAAATATCCATCCTTTACACATTTTTGTATGACTCTCTGTGACTATCAGATTTTGGTTAATCAATATAAGGTACATATTCATCGATTCCTTCAATAAGTCCAAATCCATACTTCAAAAAAATAGTCAACCATTCAAAAAGAAAAAAGAAAAAATTTATCAAGATAAACACACATCAAATAGCTAATAACATTTGGGATTTTCTGATGAACGTTTTACATTTTTTTTGATATTTTCAATGAGATTTGAGGTAAATGACACCTAGATCACAATGTCAATGTCACATTGTGAGATAAAAGACATGGATCAAGAGTTATTTCAAAAAAAGAGTGCAATAACCTACCCCAAATGTCTAGCAATGTTTCATAGATCAATGGAAAAACCAAGATAGGTAATGCATATGTAAAGAGTTTGGTAGATTTTTATCATGCTAGATATGGGCTATGGGACTTCATAAGATAAATTGGTAAAGAGCCTGTCAAGATTTTTCCATGAGTAGAGTTGAATGCACCGAATCTTTGTCAAGATCAAGATAAAGAGGAATATGTGGATAAATCTGGATTGGATGGATGGAGGGAACATTGGATTTATCATGACAAGGATGAGATGCTTCTATCTAAGAAGGATCATATAGATGCTCGATTCTACTCATGACACCTATTTGCTAGGTTTTCATCAAAGTACTGCCCAAAGCGCCACCATAGTGGTTTTCACTAGAGGAAGATTTTTATTTTTACTATTTTCTTGATTTTTTGATTTTTTGAAGATTTTATCGTCATGTTGAACCACTTGGTGGTACTAATGTAGAGG
This sequence comes from Sequoiadendron giganteum, assembly GCA_007115665.2. Taxonomy (NCBI): domain Eukaryota; kingdom Viridiplantae; phylum Streptophyta; class Pinopsida; order Cupressales; family Cupressaceae; genus Sequoiadendron; species Sequoiadendron giganteum. The sequence continues at coordinate 296,000,861 of CM021104.1, read as the reverse complement.
CAATTTTAATAATGTGCTAGCGATATCCTACTTGAAGAAGCTACTTTTCTAAGATACAAGCACTTGAATGCAACCTTAAAGAACTCCGATTTACCTTGTGGATACTAGAATTAACCTTGTCTATGTGTGCACATCACGATAAAGTGCCTTTGGAATCCTTATGATGAAGAGTAGTTGCCTACACACGGTCAATGCGAGAATTGGATATCGTGAATGGAGTGGACAGTGACATGTATGAAGGAATATGAGATAGATTGGTTGATAGTTTGGAACTTTTGACTCTCCAAACTTGGGAAGATGAGCAATGATGGGTGGGGATGGAGTGTTTTGGGGAATTAGGACCAACCACTAGATATACTTTGTTCCTTCCTTGAGAAGCCTGCTTTTGTATTTGAGGACACTTATGATGGATACATTTCCCTTTTTTATTTTTCCCCATAGTTTCTTTGACTAATGGAGTTTTAGAGAGATTATTTTCTTTATTTTTCTTTGGTATGCATTTGTACTTGATGTGTCCCTTTTGATTTACTGCTTCACTTTATTTGATAATATTCTCCTTACTTTGATAGGAATCTTTGTTTTTACATTGGCCCCAAGTTTTTGTATGATATGATGGGTGAATGCCAACTCATGATACGACTAGTTGAAGCATTGCCAGTATTTCCATCATAAGCATTCTTCGTGCCCCATATGTTGATGTTTTCTATAAAAAAAATTTCCCCCGGTGTTGCAAAGGTATTGACAACACCCAATCCTTTACCCTGATAATGTATCCTCTGATCCATAGCTATTGAATATGACTTGTCATGAACACATGATATTGTTATGGGTTCATGTTGTTCAGGAATATTAACTATTTGCTCTGATTCTATGACATCAGTATCTATTGATACTGCTTCAAAAGATGTTGATGTTGACTTAAAAGATGTCGATGATGCACAATCAATGTAAGAATCAAGAATCTCGACCGTTGCTTGCTCTTGCGTAGGAATACCAAGAGTGGGAGACTCTTTTTTTAGATGAATAATGTGTATATGTCCATTAGAAAGAAACATCTTAGGGGTGATATCAGGGACATCTTTGGAGTTTAAAATGGTTTGGAAGATGTCCCTCAACACTTGTTGAAACTCTAGGGATAAGGGTTCTTGATCTTGACTCAATTAGAAGTGTCTTTCATTATCCTCAAGAGCCTCCTCTTGACATGATCCTTGGGTGGATGCTATATCATCGGTAAAATACTCTTTGCAACATTTTGTGGGTATGGGTGCAATAAGGGATATTTATTTCTCGTTTGGAACTTCTTCAACATTCCCAATCATTGAGTCATATGTAGGAGAGATATCACAATCTAATATCCACTTGATGTCATTATGGTTTAAAATAGTGCTAAACACTGTTGATGGGTTTGGACTTTGTTTTAAAATAGTATCTTGATAGGTGTCTAATTCCTCATGTTGGGGGATAGGATCTCTTGAAGGCTAGTTGATAAAGAGTTGGACTTGAGTCGATAACACTATGGACAGTTGTCTTGGAAGTAGTAGGATTTGGTGGCTATCAAGGATAGTGGATTCACCACAAGAAAAGGGTATTGTAGGTAGTCTTGGGCACTGAGGTCAAAAGATTGGTTTTGGTATCAGGTTTAGTTAAGTTGGCTTTGTACTCATGGAGTTTTGGTGTAGTTTTGTGGGAGATAGACATGGAATCCTAGAGATGTAGAAGTGTCATAGTGGATGTAGCTTATCAAGTGTTCATGTATGTGGTACTCAGAGGTCTATCAAGGATGGACAACTCAGTTGGTTACTCATGACAAGGTTCTTGTAGTGGTTGTTATGTCAGACACAAGCAATTGGACAGTGAGTTGGACTCATGGTTGCCAAGGAAAATTCAATGACCTAGGACTCTTGCAAGTGGTGTTGTTTGAAGTAGAAGTCTAAATGTAGGGAATTGATTTGTGAATCCCTCAAATAGGTCTTCTTTAAGTAAGTGTGTAAGGATTCTCTAAGCTAAATGGATCGACATTGATGGTGTAGCCTATTTTGAAGTGGGGGAGAATACAAGGGGACTCGATCTCATGGGATGGGTGCTCCAAGTGAAAACCGAGGTATTGAGGAGTAGGACTAAAGAGACTACTAGGGGTGCTTCAAAAGTGGACCAAGGCATCCCAAGTCAGAGTGTCGGGGTGTTCCAGGGGTTGGAACTAGATACTCCAATACTAGTACTAGGTACTTGGGTTGGACTTAAGAGTGGAATAAGGTGTTCTAGTCTTGGTGCACAAGGTGTTCCAACATGGTGCCCCAAGAGTGTGCTAAGGGTGCACTAGGGTGTACCAGGGGTGCACTAGGGTTAGGACAAGACCTAGAACTAGGATAGTGATAGGGTCAATAGAGTGTTCCAACAAAGTCGGGCTTGGAGTCCAATGTTGTGAAAAGAAGTTGTAGTAGACATCTTAGAGGTAGAGTTTTGAGGTCTTTGGAAGGCTTGGGGAGTTGGACATTCCCATAGAAAACTTTATTATAGTGGCCCAAAAACAAAAGTTGGGATTATGGACAAAATTAGAAATTAGAGTGGTTGGACCAACCGAGGCGTCAATGTACAACTACCTAAGAATCAGCCAAATAATTTATATATGGGGTAGTGTTGGTTAAAGAATCCAAGTTCAGGAGTGCAAATAGGTATCGAGGGATATTAGGAGCCCAAGGGGTGACCAAGGACACCTCCTAGGTTGCTAGTATCCAGGTCCCCTAGGTATGAAGAAGAGTAATCCCACCACCTGAGCTTGAGGGAAGCTAGGTGTCCTGCATGGATTTTAAGAGTGAAGAAGTTTCACTCCACCCTATTACTAGGTACAGTGAGGTTTGCTAGTGGATGCATACACAAAGTCCTAATCTCATTGAAGCGAAGTAACTGAGCGAATGTGGAGGATGACTCTTGGGGAATTATCTAAGACCTGAAACTAGTGAAACAAAGTAACTAGGCCCTACTTGGAGGGAGATGACTAACATGAAGGTTGTCTATGTCAAAAGATTGGAGCTCAAAGAGTTGGGTGAGCTATGTGGGTGTGGGATGTGGAACTAGGTATCAATGCCAATGGATTGAGTGGGGTGATGTGTTGGGCATACCAAAAGTTTCTTTGAGGAGCTAGATGTTGCAGTGGGGTCAAGAATCCCAAGTCCCTTGGAAGTGTGGTGTTGGGTGGCATTGAGGATAGGGTCCCCAAGTGAGTGCTCATAATGGAGCCATGGCATGAGGCAAGTTTGAAGAGGTAACTAAAGTAAGTCCATGGAACTTAGATTTGGATGTGTGCATGAGTTGGTTGGAATGCATGGGATGCATGAGGAACTGGGTTCACCAACAACCCTACATGTATATATTGGCTTGGAGCTTAACCAAGGGAATCTTACATGTATGGACCAAGGAGCTAGCTCAAGGAGTTTAGTTGTTCCATGGTGGAATGTGGCTTGAGAGGTTTAGGGAACTGAGGAGGCCAATGTGGGATGCCAACATTGGGAATGTTGTGCATGTACTAGGTGTGTGCAAAAGTGAACAATGGAACAAAGGTGGATACAAGCAGTCTAATTCATCACTAGGTGAAGAAGCTTAGCTTGGGTACTTAGGGAGTATGCCAAGGAGTGGAATGCATCGAGGGGTCATACAGGATGGAGGTTAGGACTTGGAGTTCCACAAAGAGCTTGTCGTATGTGGGACACAAGGGCAAGAAGTTGGTAGGACCAAGAAATGTTGTGTAGGGCACAACAGTAATCCAGTGGAGTGGACAAGGTTGCACTGGGTACAAGGAGGAGTGTCAAGGGCACCGAAGTGAAGGAAATTTGTGAGAAGGATTCACATGCACTACCATTTTGCAGTGTGTGTATGAAGTCAAGTCAAGTGTTAGACACTTGAGTACTGGAGGCGTAGTCTAGGAACAAGAAAGGTCTTGTCCACAATGCACCAAGAGTCATGAGTATGGTCTATCAATGTTGCATGAGGTTGGACCTTCAGTGGACAAAAAAAGTGTATTGAGGCATCACACCAATCTAACCCCATGATAGTTGGTATAAAACAACTTTTAAACTATTGGCTACTATGAGAAATAAAAGGGGCAGATGAATTTTTGACAAAATTATCTCAAAGACATCATTTCATTGTGTCATGGTTTCAAAGCTTCTCTAGTGAATGCAAGATTCTGAGTTTCAATTGTAAGCAAATCTCACTAGTGGTGAGGAAAATCGCAATTTACCTAAAGTAAACTGAAAAAGAAAAGCATCTCCTCCATCAAGTATTAAGGCGAAACGCTCGAAGCTTGTTGCCTAGTGAATGGGTTCATCTACTATTCATCGAGATATTCCTCCTAATTATGAGAGAAAAGGTTCTGAGGACTATTCCATGATCTAAAGTCTTCGTCAGCTTTATCCGAGTATGTATAATCCCCCTCCTGATTCAGGGACTTCACACATTCCTATCGTGGTTGGAGGGCCTATTTCTCCAATGAACACTATTGAGAATTCTACTTCCGCCGCTCTTGGGTTGGTTACTTCACTCAGGAAAATGCTTTAGAAAATGGTAAGGTAGAATGCAAAAAGAAGTTATCCTCAACAAAAAGAATACATTCACGTCAACATATCAGAAGATTTTTCACTCCCTTGCATACCAAAAAGGATAAGATTCTTGTGGAAATTGTCAATATTCATTTAACAGTCATGTAATTTTAAATTGAATCATTATTTTACTCCCAATTCAAAAGTCTGAAACACTTTTTTTTCATCTGTTCAGAAGGAATTCTTTTGTTGCTTTAACTTTACATAACAGGAGAGGGCCCTTACCCCTTAGTTGACTACTTAAAAAAAAGCAATGAAGAAAAGCCAAGACAAACTGCACGCTAGCTATTATTTCAACCAAATTACAAATCCAGACAATGATAAACTTCATTCACTAAACCCACCCATGGAAGAGGTCAAGATGTCTTATTTAGAGGCGAACACCTACTAGAAAGAGGAAACAGAAGTGGGTGGCGATGTCAAGTATGGCCACTGCCCATTAAAATTCCCAGGTGGGTCATAATTGCAGATAATGAAAATGGCGCCATCATTACATTTAACGCGAGCACACCCAACCTTTTGTGTATTTCTCCACACCACTTGAGTATAATGTCCACACTGTTCCCCTTCAGCGCATGAATTGGAATCATAATCGTAATATTGCTTCTCGTTAACCCATAAACCCACGGCGTCTGCGGGCGAGTATTCCCTACCACTTCCCCAGAAAAGGTTTTCTCCATAGGGACCGCCAGAATGCCTCAAAGCACAGTCTGCCTTGCGTTGATTAGCATAGTTCTGCGCGTAGGCAGCGACAGTATCATCCCACACCAGAGGTCCCACGCCCACTTCAGACCTCGCAATGTTGTGGGGGTCTAAATACTGGCTCTGCACATCCTGGGCTGAACACACTTGCACAAACAAGAGTAAGAGAAATGTCCACAACATCTTCGTCTCTTTTTGTGAGTACAACTACAATCAATTCTGCTTTTTATAGCCAAACAAAGGGATAATGGATTCAGTATACAATTCCAATTTTACTCCAATCCTTTTGACAAATCAACGCATTCAATGCAGTAAATGCAATAATTTAAAGGAATGAATGGATTGTCGAATTGGACTCCTAAGCCAAATCTTCTAGCAAATCAAGGCACTAATTCACGCGTTCTTGCGCCGCCGCAGGTACGTCTGTCAACTCTTTTATTGTTTAAAACAAGATAAGAACTGAAACCCATTTACGGGATCAAATTTCCTTCTGTTTTTATATTTCTTTTTGTAGTTGGTGAACTACAAAGAGAATATGGCGGAGTATTCTGAATGATGCGTTCCCTGTAGGGGCAATATGAACCTCGCATTCATATTTGACCGTAAATAATACTTAATTAAAATTGGGAAGGCAATATCTTATTGAGTTTAATTCATTATTATTTACGGTCAAATGTGCATCAATGTACTAAAGGACCTCAAATTCCACACGTTAAGAATGGAAATAATTTGAGGTATTTTTGGTCTTCACTTTATAAAATCAATGATATAAAAGAAATGGTTTCATTTATTGAATTGTAGTGATATGGCATAAAGGAAAGGAGATGATAAGGATTAGTATATCAGTAATTATCATTATAATTATGTATATTTTATATTAAGTTATCTAATTTATATTATCAATCGTATTTTGGTGTGTAATGGGTACGTTGAAAAGTGTGGAAGGTCAATTAGAAAAAAAATTGATCTATTTTTTGCATACAAATTTACACAATATGTAAGGTCAATAAATAGGCCATTTAGAAAATGATATTGTTTGTGCAGTAAGGGTCTCAATGGTGAAGTGATAGCCTCAAATCAAGTATGCATCCACTTAGAGGGATCCAAACATGATTGAAACAAAAACTCTAAATTGGGAAGATGATTAGGCTTCATTACCAGGAGAATCATGTTATGTTTGCAATAGGGAGAGAGAGGGAGAGATAGAGAGGGGAAGAACATGCAAGAGGGAGGGGGTAAGGAGATATAGAAAGAGAGGAGGATAGAGATAGAGGTGGAGATGGATATGGAGAAGGAGAGGGAGAGATAAAGAGAGAGAGGAAAGAGGGGTAGATAGAGATGGAGAGATAGGGAGAGAAATATAAAGATAGAGATAAGAAGTGATAAATACACATAGGGGTAGAGAGAGATGCAGAGATAAAAAGATAGATATAGAGGGAAAGATAGAAGAAGAAATATGGAGAGATAGAGATAGAAATGCAAAAAGATATAGATATATAGAGGTATATGAAGAGGGAAATGGGGAGAGAGAGGGAGATATATGGATGGATAGAGAGGGGTACATGTCTAGAGATAGAGGAGAAAGGAAGATAGAGGTAGAGATGAAGATAAAGCAAGAGAGGAAGAAGGGGACAAATAAATAGAGAGATAGAGAGGTATAGGGAGAGATAGAGAGAGAGGGGGGGGGAGATAAAGAGGAAGGGATAGAGAAATATAGAGGGAGAGGGAGAGGGAGAGGGAGCGATAGACATATAGATGGTGAGATAGGAATAGTGAGATAGATATATAAGGAGATATAGAGAGAGGGGGAGTGGGGGAGAGAGATAGAGAGAGATAAAAAAATTAGAGAGAAGTAGAGGTAGACAAATAGAGATAGAGAAGGGGAGAGAGAAAGAGGGGGAGATAGAGGGAGGGAGAGATAGAGAGATATGAGAAGAGAGAGAGAGAGAGAGAGAGAGAGAGAGAGAGATATATGGGAAGAGAAAGGGAGAGAGAGAGGTAGAGATAAAGAGATAGGTAGGGGGATAGTGAGGGAGTGAGGGAGAGAGAGACGGGGAGAGAAATAGAGAGGAGAGAGAATTAGAGATATAGAAAGAGGGAGAGAGAGGGAGAGGGAGAGAGAGGAAGAGACAAGGATAGAAAAAGGGAGAGATGGGAAGATAGAGATAAATAGGGAAAGAGTAAGAGATAAATGATATGATAGAGAGAGGTAGAGAGATAGGAATAGAGATAGGGAGGGAGAAATAGGGAGTGTGTGTGAGTGAGAGAGATATAGAGATGGAGATAGGGAAGGGAAATAGGGAATGTGTTTGTGTGTGAGAGTGAGATAGACATATGGAGATAGAGATAGAGAGGGAAATATATATATATATATATATATAAATAGATAGAGAGGAAGGGAGAGAGGGAGATAAATAGAGAGAGGGAGAGAAATAGAGAGAGGATGGAGAAGTAGAGAGATATAGAAAGAGGGAGCAACAAGGAGAGAGGGAGAGAGAGGAATAGAAAGAGATAGAAAGAGGGAGAGACAAAGAGATACATATATTGGGAAAGATAGTGGAAGAGAAAGAGAGATGTTGGAAGAGGTGAGGAGATAACAATATGGGAGAGAGATAGAGAGGAAGATAGAGATGGAGATGGAGATAGGGATTAAGATGGAGGAAGAGATGGAAGGAGAGAAGAAGGAGAAGAATAAATAGAGAGAGAGAGAGAGAGAGAGAGAGAGAGAGAGAGAGAGAGAGAGAGAGAGAGAGAGAGAGAGAGAGGGATATGAAGTGATATATAGATAGAGGTAGAGGGAGATAAAGAGAGATAGAGAGGGGGAGAGGGAGACAAATAGGGATATAAAAAGAAATTAAGGGAGAGAGAGATAGGGAGAGGGAAAGAGGGAGAGGGGAGAGAGAGAGAGAGAGATAGAAGGGAAGATAAATATAGAGAGAAATAGGGGAGAGAGGAAGAGAGATATTGAGAGATAATAAGAAACATAGAGATAGAGAGGGAGACAAAGATATAAAGAGCTCTCTTACTCTATATATATCCCTATCGCTGCCCTTATATATATCTTCTTTTCTCTTTTTTCTCACTTTGCCTCTCTATATCTTATCTCTATCTCCCTCTCCCTTCTCTTTTCTTCTCTCTTTTATCTCTATCTATTTTGCTCCTTAAGTGTGCAATGAGTACATTGAGGAGGTCTTAAAGGTGAATTATCATATATCCTTAATCAAATGACATGCTACCCAGAGCATAACTCCTTAGGGACACATGCTATCCTTGGATTGTTGGCACGAAACAACTCATCAAAATTTATTTTCTCTCTATAAATTTTAATTTATGTTTTAAGTTTTAAATTTATTTTATTATATAAATAAAACTAAAAATTCAAAATATAACTATTCTACAATAATTAAAATTTTAATAATACAATTATAAATTAAAATAATTCTAATAACCATTAAGTATTTGATGTAATTTCATAAGAAGACATAAATAAATAAAATAAATTTAAAACTTAAATCTAAATTAAATATTAAAATAGAATAAACTAAATATAAAGCAAAAATAGAAGAAATGGTGGAGCAGAGCGAAAACTGTGAGAAGGCGCATAAGGGAGCAGGAAGTCTATAGAGGGCTTCGACGAAGCCGGTTGATGGAGTGACACTCGACAAGGCTGAAAAAGGAGATGAGTTTAGAGGTGGATCACCTTCATGGGTTGTGGAGTCGACAAGAGTGGTCTCAGATAAGGAGGTTCATGATCGAGCCAGTTCAGAGGCATGGTGTAACAATCAATAGAAGCCATCTCGATAATTTTGCTTGGGGTTTGGTTGGTTTGGGTGGCAGCGGCACACACAAAATTCCTTCCCCAATGGGCATAGAAGGCATGATGCAACTAGGGGACAATGGTGAGAAAAAAATTTAAATTTTGGTGGGCATTAGAGAGAAGGCTAAGGAAAAAGTGAGAGCCCTAGATCTTTCCAGAGTTTGGCAAAAGATGATTTTGGTTGTTCTGACAGGTGAACTATGGTTTTGGGTTCCAAGTTCTTGGCCCCTTCGATCAAACGGTTGGAGGATCTATGCCTAATTATGAGATGCTTCGGCTCCAATTTGAATTGGGATACTTTGATTCACCAGTGGCAAGGGTGATGGGGTTTAGAGATAAGTTTGAAATATTTAGCTAATGGTTTTTTCTTAGTAATTTTCCTTTCATCCTTTGTTCGAGTAGATATCTTGGAAGGAGTGTGGCTGATGGATGGTTACGGCTTTTACATGAGGAAGTGGGAGGTGGGTTTCGACCCTTTCAAGCATCCCATGGTATATATCCAAGACCGGTACAAGCTACCAAGGCTTCCCTATGAGTTTTGGCAAGCAAACATCCTGGAGGAGATTGGAAATAGGGATAACTTTAAGAACCCCCCCCCCCCTTGGCGAAGGTGTAAAATCCTGGCAGAGCCCCCTTGTGGGGGTTGATTAGCTATTTAAAAATAAGACCGAATGAAAACTGAAAAAGTTACCATCGATTAGCTATTTAATCGGATGGTTGTGAGTTAATTCCGCTGTCTAATACACATGTGGACTGAATGAAAACTGAAAAAGTTACCATCGATTAGCTATTTAATTAGATGGCTATGAGTTAATTTTGCGGCCTAATACACATGTGCCTTTTAAAAGGCTTGTTGAGGCCCGAATTTTCTTTTGGACCGCACGATTAGATTTAATCGTGTGGCCCAAAACAAATTTCGGGCCTCAGCGAGCCTTTGAAAAGGCACATGCATATTAGGTCACATAATCAAATTACAGCCATCCGATTAAAAATCTAATCAATGGCAACAAATAAAATGCATATTCAAGGCTAAGCTGCTAAAGTATCCCTAAAATTAAATAGTATTTTCTTATTAGTGGCGGTAATACCCCAAAATTGATCGGAGGAATATAATATTACTGGAAAATATAATTAATATTTTTAATTATGGTATAAACTACTGGCGAATAATTTCCAATGACGCATCATTTTTATGGCGAATTAATCGAGACAAAATTATTTTTTTGTAAAAACCTGGCGATTCAGTCTCCTTTTTAGCTTGCACTATTCGCCATTTTTGGAGGTCCCGATTTCTATTAAATTCGCCAATTGGTGAAGATTTGCCACTAAAGTTTTCCCTGATTGGAAATAATCTAGGAAAATATATTTGTGCAGACGAATGGATTGGGGAAGATGGTGTAAGTTCCTATGTGTGCATCTGTGTGGAGAACTCCCCCAATAGCACTAGGTGGAAGGAGGTTACAATCTACACGAACTAGGGAGTCTTGTCACAACCACTAATCTTTGAGCCTAGGCCTGAAGGGAATTGGGTGGGTACTTTGGATTGGCGATGTTGGGAGGCCCCTCCCGGCCCCAGGACGGGTAAAGAAGATGTAGAAGCTAATTTGGGCCTTTAATCTGACAACCCCACTTGTGGATATTTTGGGGCTTCAAGCAGCCCGAAAGAAGATGATAATATGTAGACCTGTCAAGATATCAATGAAGAAGATCTCCTAGAAAAGGAGACGTACACAGAGCTGCTGAGTTCAGATCAGAATGTGAACCATTTATTAAACAACAAAGTGTGTGATGTCTTGGATTTAATAAACAAAAATTTTAGGGAAGCAAACCTTGATTCATTGATTGAAGTAATCAAAGAAATAGTAGAATTGGCTGAGGAGGCAAAGGCTGTCTCAAGCGAACATTTCAATTTTGATGCAGAGTTGGAAGACGACTAGCTCGAGGCAGGAGGAATGGTAGAAGGGAGACCTGCTTTTGCCTTGGAAGATGAAATCCTAAATCTCCCAAGCCCTGACAATTTGGGGATTATGCAAAGAGAGGAAGGGAAGGCATCCCCAGATTGTGGAGAGCACAAAAAGAGGGGAAGAACTCTCAATGTAGAAAAGATAAAATTGGATGGAGAGGCCTCTAGGCAGAAGAAATTTTTAGAAATGCTCAAAGTAGGGAAGGGGGAAACCCTTCCTAAAGGAAAATAAAAATCCTAAGTTGGAATGTTAGGGGCATAAATGCCCCTAACAAGCGTCGTCTGGTGAAGGATCAAATTGAGTCCTCACAAGCATAATTTTGCATTCTCTAGGAAAAAAAATTGGACTCAGGAGAAGTAGAGGCTTTTGGGAAAAGGATGGGATCTTGGAAGGTATTGTAAGTTAACATGGATGGGGTTGTAGGTGTTTTGATGACACTTTGGCACCCCAACAAGGCATCAGTGGAAAAAGTGGTGGTTGGTAGCAGATAAATAGCCTACAAATTGAAGAGATTTTCTTCAAATCTCTATTTCCTCCTCGTGAATGTGTATGGCCCACACTCTTGCATCGAAAATAGGACTTGGCTGGAAATTGAAAACATTAGCACTGAAGCTGGCTTGGAGTTTTGTTTCATTGGAGTGGATTTCAATGCAATCCTAAGATCGAAGGATAAGCGAGGTGGGGTGTTCCACAGGATGCAATCCCAAATAGACTTTGAAGCCTTTGTGGAAAGAAATCATCTCTTTGATATCCACATGGCCAATGGATCCTTCACCTAGACAAATCGACACCTTGGCTTCTACTCAATTATGAAAAAGTTGGATAAGTTCATCTTCAAAGGTAATTTGGGCACCTTCCCTTTTTTAATGGAAAATAGGATCCTCCCAAGCTCTGGGTCGGATCATTTCCTGGATCCTTTTAGAGATTATGTGGGAAAATTGTCTTGCTGGGTGCCCTTTCAAATTTGCAGCCATGTGGTTGAAGGATCAAAACTTTTTTCCCCTGATTGTTGCATGGTGGGATAAAAAATGTGTAACTTGACAACAAAATTAAAGCATGTCAAGCACAGGTTAAAGAACTAGAATAGGCATTGCTTTAAGAATATCTTCGAAGAAAAGCATAGAATAGAAGGGGAGTTGCAGAACCTAAACAAGGAAGTCATTCTAAAAGGAATGGACAACGAGAGGTTCTTAAAGGAAAAGGAGCTTCTGAGAGAATATAATGAGATTGTTTCAAAAGAAGAAATATTTTGGTGGCAAAAGTCTAGGGAGGTGTGGCTAAAAGATGGAGACAAAAATTATAAGTTCTTTCACAACTCTACAAAAGTTGAGGCGTCAGGTTAAAAAAATTTCCCAAATCACATCTTTAGAGGGGCATCTACTGGTCAATCAAGATCAAATAGCCGAGGAGGCAAATTATTTTTTTCAAAACCTTTTCAATGATTGGGAAAGCTCAAAGCTTAGTGTGCAACAAAGCCTTGTGGAAGGTTTTCCAAGGCTAGTGATAGATGAACCAAATTTGCAGTTAACAAAGTGTTTTTCAGAAGAAGAGATTCAGACTACCCTCTTCCAACTCCACCCAGATAAATCCCCTGGACCGGATGGTTTTCCTGCGTCCTTTTTCCAGCATTGTTGGAGCATTGTTGGGTTAGACGTGGTCTCTACCATAGAATATTCCAAGGCCTCAAATAAAATAATGAAAGAACTCAACAAAACCTTCATAGCCCTAATACCAAAGAAGTAAAAGCCAGATAGAATGGAATATTTTCAGCCCATCTCATTATGCAACACAGTGTATAAAATCCTAGCGAAAGTTGTGGCAAACCGGCTAAAGTTTCTCTTACCTGGCTTAATCTCCGAGGAACAAACATAATTTGTTCTAGGACGCTCAATATATGACGGTGTAATAATAGCCCAAGAGGCCATTCATTCAATATCCAAAACTAGAAAACAATCAATGATAATGAAGTTGGACATAAAAAAGGCTTATGATAAGGTGAACTGGTGATTCCTTTTCAAAATGCTAGAAGGTTTTGGCTTTCATTCTGTTTGGTTGGATTGGATTTTTAGCTGGATTGCAAGTTTGAGGTATTCAATTCCAGTTAACGGTTCGCCCCATGGCTTATTTGAAGTGTCTCATGGACTCAGATAGGGAGACCCTCTCTACCCATTCTTGTTCATAATAATGGTAGAGGCCCTTGGCAGATCCTTTTCCAAAGTAGTTGATGTATTAGAGATAAGTTTTCAGCTTAATTTAAATAGCATAATAACTTAAAACCTCAATTAACAATGGAGAACAATGGCAAGCAAGAAGCAAATAAACATGAAACAAAGTCACCTAATCTTCATGCCTCCCTTGCATAGCCTCCATTGGCCTTCTCCATCTTGTTGGAAATGGTGTAATTGCCCTCATATTTGAAGTGTAACTATCACCTATGCCTTAGACAAGCAAAATATTGAAGTATTATGAATGCTCAAGTATAAGTTCTCAAGCATGCTGAAAATAATTGTATGTATGAATGAATGTCTGAATGACTCTGTGTGTAAAATGGCTTGAGAGAGAGCCTTTTAAAGAATTCCAAATTAATAATGGACTGTTAGGATTATAAGTTTATTAAAACCTAAGATCAATGGCTAAGATTGAATGTGACAAGAAGCATTAGGGTTAGGGAAATCTTTGAAATGAAGGGCTAAGATTTAATTGAAAGCAATTAAATCAATGGTGGAGAAAAATAGGTAGTTGGAATAATATAAATTATTTCATTTATGGAAATTTGACTTTTGGGTTTAATTCATGAATATGAATAAGATATGAGGAAATAAATAATTATTTATTTGTGGGATGGAAAGTGGGTTGAATGAATAAGTTTATTTAATGAAGGATAAAAGGTAATGTTAATAAATGGTACTTAGGAATGAGGATTGATCAATGACATATTTAAATAAATAAATGGTACTTTATTTATTTAAATAATCATGGAGTGATAGTTAAAAATTAATATGACATCAGGACATAATCAAATGGTTTAATTATGTGAGGGGGATGTTTGACATGGAAAAATACAATTCAAGGGACTAGGTCATTTTTGTGTGTCTACATTTTGCCCCTCTTTGACATAATACAGTTTATCGAGTTGTGTCATAGAAAACAAGTCCAAAATATGCCCCAGTGTGAAAGTAGGGAGAGGAAATATGATGAGGAGGTAGTGGTATGCCCCCTCAAGAGGACATGCGAGTTCAAATAACACGAGTGGGCTCTAGAAATGGATGAGAAGACTAGAGGATGAAGGAATAGAAGAAAGGTTGGCGTAGAAGACACGTATGCTAGGATGAAAAATGAATACTTCAATATCTTGCCAAATAACATAATAGGTGTTGCATAATCATCACTGGGCGATAACATGTGGCAAATGGACAACAAATACCATGGTGTGCAAGGTCATCCACTTACGAAAAATAGACAGTCGCAGACAAGGAATGTCCTAACTCATACTAAGGGCTAAGTTGCCCCAATATTTTTGTCAAGACACACCAAAGACAACAATCAAGGAAAAATAGGTCATGGGACGTCATCGCACCTCTAAATCCTTCATGGGACATCCTTGAGGTAGCTCATAACATGACCAAGAGACAAAACAATATAAAGATAAGACAAAATAGACCAGCAAAATCAACATCCATTCAATGTCTTTGCTAATGTTTGTTTTTCGAAGGTTGATTGCTTGATGGTTTGTCAGTTTGACGATTTGATAGTTTGACAGTTTTGACAGTTTGATGATGCTTGTCGTCAAGAATGAAAAAAATTTAAAAGGCCAATGACTATGTGACAGAGCCTATCGTCAGGAAAGACACATCCTGAAAAGGAAAATGACATTGTCACGAAGCCTGTCGTTAGGAAAGACACATCCTGAAAAGGAAAATGACATTTTGATGAGGTCTCATTCCAAGAAGGGTGCATCTTGAAGGGGACCATAAAGTGACTAGGTTGTTTTGTTTTGGAAATTTGACTAATTTTTGGCTTGAAGATCGATTGGACTATGTTGTCTATTGGTCCATGATTTGAATGTTGATGTTTCAATGATTGTCTTGTGTCTGAGTTTGACTATCTAACTTATTGGACTGACGTGATGACCCCTAAAGGACTAACCTAGGTGGCCTCAGAGGCACATCGAAAAATGGCCTTGCCTACGTCCAGTCACAGAGGCAACGCAGTTCGGCATGACCCTTGACTTTGTTTCAATAACAAAGGACTAAAATCATGATTTTATTTGACAATGCCTAAAGGACCTGACCTAATGCCTCGGGAGTGCATCGGCAGATGGCCTTGCCTACGTCCAGTTGCAGAGGCAATGTAGTTCGACATGACTCTTGACTTTGTTGAAATGACAAAGTGTTGAATCATGATTTTATTTGACAACACTTAAAGGACTGACTTAATGCCTCGGGGGCACATCAACAAATGGCCTTGCCTACGTCTAGTCATAGAGGCAACGTAGTTCGATAATGACAAAGATTGACCTAACTGACTCTGAATTTTTTTTGGGGATTTTAAAAGTTATTTGGATGTTTTTGTGTTTTTTGCATGTTTTTATTTTTTTTAATTTATGGAGTTCTATGATTTTTTTGTCTTTTTGAAATGTTTTGATTTTTTTTATCTTTTGGGGAATATTTGATTTTTTTGTCTTCTGTTGAATATTTGATTTTTTTTTGGATATTTGACATAATGACGTAAGTTAAGGACTTGCCCCTAGTTGGGTATAGGACCAAATTATTATGGATGAAGGCTATAAGGATCATGAAAAATGCATGTGGATGATATCTACAAGCAAGCAAGCGAGCATGCACAAGAATCCAAGGATAAACATGATCTTGACCCTAGTCAAGTTGAATACCAATTGACAGGTGATGACGATGATGGTGTTGTTTGATGTGGGAAGGACACATCCTGAAACAACATGAGGATGATGATAATATGACAAAAGGATCAAGGTTTGCAACAAGGCTAGAAACAAATCCAAGGAATATTTTGGATGATGCACTAGGATGCATAGCAAGATTGTATGGATTAGGTTGATTGCATTTGGAATGACTAACCTTAGGACTAGATAGGATCATGGAGGATAAGTGGATTAGAATCCTTAAAACAATGACAAGGGAAACCAAGTCCAACAATAGGTATGGAAGGATAATGGATTGATTTTGGTAAAGGATAGGAGACATGAGGATTATTGGCTGAAGAATTATCATATGGTCTCTAAGGACTATGTTGCATAAGGATAATTTGTTTTCTCCGAGGTATGGATTTGGATAACACTATAAAGGCTAAGACATGATATTTCATGGATAGTATATGACCAAAGGATAGACATGTCAATATTTTTCCCAAAGCATAATTTATGTTTATCCCTAGTCCTTTTCAAAATCAAAGTAGGTGGGAAAATGGATGGAAATGATAGGGCTTAGATGGATAGATGGAAATGTCATAGGAAATGTTATGCGAAGGGTATGGGAGATGAGACAACTTGCCCCCAAGTGTAATGGTCCACATAGATAATTGCTCTTACACACGACTCATGTTTGCTAGGTTTTCATCATGGTACTTATCCAAAGTTCCATAAAAATGGTTTTCACTATTGGATGAAATTTTTTTCTCTTTACTATTTTCTTGATTTTTTTTTGGTGTCACCAAAACGCTTGTTTGCCAAGTTTTCATTAAGGTGACAATTTTTTTGTATTTTTGATATTTTCGGATGGCCTTGATATTTTAGCTAATCACAGAATTTTTTGAATCCAATGATGGTGCTAATATAAAGATCGGGATCATGATATGCCAATAATGAACTTTATGAAGCAGTTGCCTTGTCAAGATCATAACACTTGCATACAATTAATTGATGTTATTGTGATCCTTTTTTATACTAGATTTGGCCTTATCTTAATATGCACATCGTGATAGATTTCCATGAGAGTCCTTATGATAAAGAGTTGTTGCCAAGATGCAATGAATTTGTGAGGTATGTGTTTTACACTTTAGGTGTGATGTAGGAGTATGATGGATGACATGGTAGATGCGGAAGAGTTGTTTGGATGTTTAGATGAATCACTTTTTATTTTCCAAGCTTGAGATGTTGGATGGCAGAGTTTGGAATTTTGATTAGGATAGTGTTTGGAACCAATACTTTTATATGCCTTGCTTGATGACCATTTTGAAGGAGGTGGACATTTATTATATGTGGGAGTCCTCTTTTCTTGTGGCTCCACATTTTGATTGACTTTTGGATTTGGCATATTTTCTTTGCTTGATCCATTTTTCTTTGGGACCCATTTTAACTTCCTTTGTCCACTAGGATTTTTGTTTGATTCAATGGCCTTTGAAATTTGATTTTGAACTTTGGATTTGTAATAATTTTCTTTTAAGTTGTTCCAAATGGAAGGTTTAAGATATTGGGAGTGACAGTTTATGGTGTGGATGGAAGGAGTGTTGGAAGCAACCTTATGACAAGGACTACTCATGACCCCCATTTTGATGTTTGTATTAGATAAAGTTGCCCCCCATATCGAGGAGATACCACTAACATCATTAGATTCTCCAACTGAGGAATAGCCAAGACCCTAATGTTTAGGATTTTTATAAAATTGTATTGGTTCTCGAATGCCTTGGTCATGTATTCCTAGCCCTTTTCCTTGATACTGCATGCTTTGACATATTCTCTTTGTGATGGGGTATTTGTCTTTTGGAAGCAAGATGCAATCCCATCATTGTGTATGTGGAGATCATTACTCATTATTTCCTCATCTATAAGAAAGCCTTCTCTAACAAAGATAGATGATCCTAGTTGATATGATGTCATAGCTTCATTGGCATGTGGGATAAAGTTTTGATTAACATATTTGGTCTGATTTTGTGACATATCAGGTTTTGATGATTCTATTGATGCTTCCAAGTTGATGTCAAAACCATATTTATGGTCATTATCATAGAGTCTAGTGAATTCAGCTATAGCTTGATCATTGGCAAATATGTCTAGAGTAGAAGACTCTTGTTCTAGAGGAAGATCATCTATGTGTCCAGAGGAGGCAAGCATCTCATTGTGGGAAATGGTGGTGTTCAGAGTTTGGGTAGTATCAACCTCAAATTTTTGATCATGAATGGCATAAAGGTCGATGATTGGATCATTTTGGATTTCTTGATCAATGGTAGTGTCTTGATCAAAAATGGGTTTGTCAAGTGAATGACATGGTTGGGAACAAAATCTTGATAAATTATAGGTGTATTTTGGATGCCATGATTATCTAGAAGGACTTCTTGGATGGACTTAAAGATAGGTTCATGGGATGGACTACTTTGATCTTGACGTGAAGGTGAAGCCATGATGTCATGCTTTGGACTTTCCTTTCGATGTATGTATCCTCAAGTTTAGGAAATGGGATGTGACTTTGGAAACCATTACTAGATGCATTTTCATGACTAAATTTATATTGGGATGGAGTGGTTTGGAAGGGATTAGTGGAGGAAGGACTAGGATAGGATGCTGAGCCTTGGAAGGGATTAGTGGATAAAGGATTGGGATAGGATGTGGAGGCTGGGAAGGGATTAGTGGATGCAGGACTTGGATAGGACATGGAGGCTTGGAAGGGATTAGTGGAAGGTTGGTTTCCCTTGTCAAGGTTAGGATAGGTATGACTAATAGATGTGTGTCCTGGATTAATAACATGGATTGTGTCAACTGACTCTTGACAATGAGGGTAGATGGCTAAATGACTAGGACTTATGGATTGTTGGTAGTAAGGGTATGTGGGTAGTTGACCATGGGCTGCATTTGATTGGTATGTGGATTGGATAAATTGTCTTTTGAAGTCTATGGCTTATTGGTATTGACCATTGTAGAGTAAGTGGTATTCAACTTGACTACCAAGCATATCAAGGTAAATTACAAACATGGTGGTGGATGGTATGAAGTCTAAGAGATGTCAATGCAATGGAAAGTATGAACCTATGCTACACTTTTCTTTTTGGATTTTTCAAAGTATAGGATATGCCTAAATATAATGCAACTATTTTTTTGGTATTTTTGGTATCCTGAGGATAAAAGATGTTTAATGGATGAAATAGTGATAATGATAATGTGGGATGTGATGACGTCTAGAATTTATGAAAATTCTCTTTTAGGTCTAAAATGTTGTGTTATGACAGATGCAAATGACTAAGAGATGATGAATACCTATAATGAACTTGAGGGATTAAAAACTTCTGAAAGATGTAAGAATAGGATCACTAACTATTTGAGGGTAAAGCAATGTTTCAACTAGGATTGTCAAATGGTATTTTTCGAGGACAAATGAAAAGAGTGACAAGGTGAGTTTCCCAACTAGACTTGTGAGTAGGAAATTATCACCAAAATGATAAAGGACTAAGCTAAAAAGTGACTTGGTCAAATGACAATCTTTTTTTGAAGCAATGATTTGGGCCAAGGTATAGAGAGTTCTTCTATCCTAAAATCCACAAGGTGTCAAGCCTAAAAGTTTGAAAAAGGAAGCCTAATGTGATGTTGAGGTATGCAAGTAATGAGGATGCTAAGGTATCTAAAATGGTGACCTAATAATGGAATGGTGATATGCAAGGTGAATGGAGCAAGTTTATGGTTTTGGTACAAAGATCACTGAAAAAAAAGTAATTAGAGATAGCTATTGAAGGTTTGACCTCAGATTGTGACAGTGATATTTGTTTTTTTGAGTGTCAATCACTTGCGTTGTAGATTTAATAGATGTGTCATTTATTAGCAGTTGTGTTTCAGATTTAGCAAATGTGCTGCAAGATAGTCAATTATGTTTCACTATGAACAAAGTTTGGTTTTCTGCAATTTTGACCAGGTTGTTCTATAATTTTGACCAGTATGTAAATGTGTTTCCAGTCTGATTGTGTTTTTCTAGATATCAGAGGTGTTTATTTGTCTATTAATTCAGCAAAGACTTTGGAAAACACTTTGTCTTGTCTTGGGTTGATTGATACAAGAACTTTGAAGACAAGCACAAATCCTATGGATGGCAAGGACTATATTCACTGGATTCCCACTTGGATTTCTCCAGCTGCGCTTATTCTTAGCGGATGACTTAGAAGCTTGGCCACAATAGCTCCCCCTTACATTGCACTAACTTCTCAAGTCAACCAAGCTTCAAGTTCTCATGAATCTCCCATGAAAAACTCTTCATCTCTACTAAGAATTGTGAGTACGTGGGATGACTTGGCAATGACCGTTGTTGCACCAATGAATAGAAAAATATTTTGGAAACTACACAAATGGTTTTTAGTTAGGGCACCCATTCGAGTGGCCACACATGAGGCAAGATTAGCTCTGATAAGGAGAAATTCCAACCTGAAGAGGTTATGCTCAACAGGGTTTTGGGGAATTCACTTGTCTGTGTGACACATCCGCACTTGTAATCCTAAGTTTTCCATTAGGATTCACATTTGTATATCGGTCGGGAGTAGCTCGGCTAAAGAGCTTTGTTGTCGGTTTGAGTCACCTTGGGGTGAGTACTTTTTCCCACCAAGGAAGGCCCAATTCCTAGAGTCAATAATAGTTTCTCTTCCACCCAAGATTGTACAAGTGTGCAAGGGGAGAGGATACTTCTATTATTGAATCGAGGTTACACAAATTTTGAAAATAAAGTTCATTTTAGAGCCCAAATTGAAATGAGTAGGTGGTTATACCAAATGTCTGAAGGCGTTTCTAATTCTCAAAATCGCCAAATGGCGCGAGATAAGTGCATACTCGCCTAGAAACAAACTGTTGATGTTAATTCAGCGTCGGTCTTCACTAATACATGGGCCGACCTTATAATTAAGTTATTCAATGTACTTATTCTGGCCGACTTTATTTATTATTAAATGTTTATCATAAGGCCGACCTATATGAAGAGGCGCCAAGAAGGTATATATACAAAGTCACCTTTTGATGTTGATACACATTCGAATACACACAAAGAAGTTCGCTATTTTGGCAGAGCAGAATTCGCAGTCATAGAAGAAGCTCATACTTGGATTCGCATACCTAGAAGAAGTTCATACTTGAACAGCAGATCATCATTTTGTAGCAGCAGACCGATTTCAAGGAGAAACATATTCATTTGTATCTTTGCATCTAAGAGAGATGCTATTATTCATTGTATCAAATTCGGCATTGTGTTGGGCCTGAGTTCAAGCAGATTTCTGCTCTTATTCCTTCAATATATAAGAGATATATTTGCTGGGTTTTTCTCCCTCAAGAGGAGGGTTTTCCCAGGGTATCTTGTTGTGTTCATTGTCTTATGTTTTGCATTTCTTTTATTCAATTGATTAAATAATCTGATCTAAGAAACACTAACACAAACTACAAACCACAAGACGATGCAAGCACTAGTAAATTTTAAACCCGCTTATGATGTCAAATCAAGCATTCAAGTTTTTTTTTAGGCCCACTAATCATTCTATGTGAAAAAGGCACTCAAGATAAAACAAAACTGAAGCAAGAGCCCTGCAAAATACGATTAGTAGTTTTGACCTCCAGTCTTTGACAAGCGAAAGTTTAGTTTTTGAATTTTCAAATCTTGGACATTCAAACTTGCAAAAAGATCAAAGATTAATTGCAAAAAATAAAAATTAAACTAGTAAGCAAGGTGACATTAATCTAGCTAATTAAAATTAATAGATAAAAAATGATCTAATCTAATTAATCTAAGTTCTAATTTTTTTTTAAAAAAAAAACTTAATTAAAATTTTAAAAAAGAAAAAACTAAAATCTAATTAGAGATTTAATTTTAAAAAAAAACGCTTTGGTCTAAGGCTAATTAAAAACTAATGAAAAATCTAATTAAAAAGTTAATTAAAAATCTAAATCTAATTAAAGTCTAAAAAATCTAATTAAAAAATATAAAATCTATTTAAAATCTAATTTAAATCTAATTAAAAAAAACGCTTTGATCTAAGACTAATTAAAAATTAATGAAAAATCTAATTAAAAAGTTAATTAAAAATCTAAATCTAATTAAAGTCTAAAAAATTTAATTAAAAAATATAAAATCTATTTAAAATCTAATTTAAATCTAAATTAAATTAGAATCTAATTAAACATTTAAAACTAATTAAAATCTAATTAAAAAGTTAAATCTAAATATTAATTTAAAGATTAAAAGTCTGAATTTAAAATTTAACTTTAAAATCTAAACTAGATTAAAAAAACAAAACTAAAGCTAAACTAAATTTAATTAAATATAAATCTAAAATCTAATTTATGAAAATTGAAATCTAAATTAAACTAAATTAAAAAACCTAAATCTAAAATAAAAATAAAAATAAAAATTTAAATCTAAATAAATTAGAAAATCTAAAATAAGGAATCTAATCTAATTACATAAAAATCTAATCTCATTTAAAATTAAAAAGAAACGAATCTATATTAAAAAGTCTATGAAATCTAAACTAAATCAAAGAGAAAGCACTCCCCCTAACTAACTTCATGTCCCCATGCGGATGCTTAACTCTATTTTTTGCTTAAATTTACGCAACAGGGGTGTTCCCATGCATAAATTTTATTTTTGGGAAAGGATAATTTGGAATCTTTTCCTATTTTAATGGAGCAGCTACTGTTTAGGAATTGAAAATAAGTTGTGAAAAAAGAGGGGGGGCAGGGGGAGGCTAGAAATAAGCAGCAACTGCATATTTCTAAAAATCCATGTGGCTCCATAAATTTTTTTCCCTCTTTTTCAATATTTGATTTTGTTTTTGTTTTTCTAATTTTTTATTGTACAAATTATTATTAATACTATTAATACAAATTTAAGTTGGCTACTTAAAAATAAGCAGAAAAACTAAGCATTCATGAGGCCATCAGCTCCACAAATAACTCCTAAATAAGTTGAGCAGTGGCTGCTAGCCAAAATAAGCTAAGCAGCCGCATGGGGACATGAGGTAAATGCATATTTATGATGTAATTATGACTCTATCTAAAGATACTATTCACTTTTAAGCTACCCTAGAGATTTTATATTGTCAAATAAAGATTGCCTTTTCCTATAAACGAATCTTGTGGTATTAAGAGGTTTTATTATTCAGTGTATTGCGATTCGTGAATATCACTGTTAAAGTGGTCTCCACCTGTTTACACAACAAGGCAATCTTCGGAGATACAATAAGTGGTCTAAGAAAATAGATGCTTAAAAGTCAATACAAGTGAGTCTTAAGACTATCGATGCAAAACAAGGCCGATACATTTATAAACCAAAAAAACACATTAAATTAGGGGAGATGTACCAATAATCGTTAGGGCTAACTTCACGCATTTGTGCAAAGTGCAAAATAGGTCCGATTTCAAATTTATTTTTTTGGACTTCTTCATAAGCGAGTTAGGACCTTAAAAAGAAAAATTTGGCTTATGGGTATTTAAAATGCGTCTTGTGGAACTCGTAAAGCGAAAGGTGTTCAAAAAGGGTGTTTTAAAACCTTCGTCCCATTCATTAGACAAACAATAAAAACCCACAAAAATTTAAAATGTTTTCTATAGTTAACCCACAAAAATCTAAAATGTTTTCAATAGTTATCAGTGTGTGTTTTTTTTTGGTCAACTACACATTCAATAGTAAACATATATTGGTGTAATTTGTAAATTTTTATTGGCATAATTAAAACAATGTAATGACTAAAATGTAAACGGTTATTGGGGATTAGGTGAACAGATAGTGAATGGGTATTGGATCGTGGACGACAATTGAATCTGTTCCCCTAGTATGTGTGACTTTGCCTTTAAAAGCAAAAACGTACTACTGATGAGGTTCGTCAATCAGAATTAATGACTGCATTTGGTGTGTGCAGCTAATTTTCCATCAACTTTCGGCACTGGCTTTTATGAGAAGAAGATAGAGTTGCCTATTGACTGAAACAAAATCCTTGACATTTTCTGCGCAGATTTAATGCAATCAGCTTTCGGTGGCAGACGTAGTGGACTGCATTCACATAGAGAAATGGAATCCTTGCTATCTAAATGCGGCCATAACATACAAATGCATGAAGAAAAAATTTTATCATGCAGTGGCTAATATATCAATACAGATTTAATAGGCAAGTTAAGTGTTAGAGTGAGCTCAATCAAAGGTGTAATGCTTATTAGAGACACATCCCACGTACACTTACAACCAAATCTTTGGGTCCAATCTTGACATAGTCTATCTAGCCATCAACACTTTCATTCTTTCATCCAACAAATAACACAGCTCCTTGGCGGTATAGGTCCATGGAAACTTATCCAGAGGGAATCCCCACTTGCACCACGAAGCCACATATATCACTCAATACATTTTTTCAGCCCTCTCAATAGTTGGCTATAGGAGGCACACTTTGCAGAGCTAAACCATGGGAGACACTCAGCTCTTACAAGTCTAAAAAAAAGCAAACAGAGATTGGTATGCAAAAGGCACTAAGCTTCAAGAGATTCAAGATTAGCACTGGGGAATCACGCAAGGAAATCAGTGACAAAAGGGATGGAATCTGATAAGGCGTAAATGGCTACAACAGGCACCAACAATATTCAGACCAAGATTGTGCTTTTGGGAGATGTGGAGACTGGAAAATCCAGTCTAGTTCTGTGATTTGTCAAAGGGCAGTTTTTTGACTACCAGGAATCCACGAGAGGGGTTGCATTTTTCTCACAGACATTAGTTGTCAATGAGACCACGGTGAAGTTTTTCATGGAAACCTCAGTGAAAATTGCACAAAAATGTCAATGAATTATTCTATGAGGTAGCACGTATCAAACAGTTGTCAACGTAAATGCATATTAGAAACTAATAAGACAACTCAAAACTCTGCCTATACTTTCAAACAAACGTCAAGTTCACCAAATGTATTAGAGATAAGTTTTCAGCTTAATTTAAATATCATAATAACTTTTAACTTCAATTAACAATGGAGAATAATGGCAAGAAAGAAGCAAATAAACATGAAATAAAGTCACCTAATCTTCATGCCTCCCTTGCATAACCTCCATTGGCCTTCTCCATCTTGTTGGAAATGGTGTAAGTACCCTCAGATTTGAAGTGCAACTATCACCTATGCCTTAGAAAAGCAAAATATTGAAGTATTATGAATGCTCAAGTATAAGTTCTCAAGCGTGCTAAAAATAATTGAGTATGAATGAATGTCTAAATGAGTAAAATGACTTGAGAGAGATCCTTTCAAAGAATTTCAAATTGATAATGGACGGTCAGGATTAGAAGTTTATAAAAACCTAAGATCAATGGCTAAGATTGAATGTGATAAGAAGCATTAGGGTTAGGGCAAGATTTGAAATGAAGGGCTAAGATTTAATTGAAAGCAATTAAATCAATGGTGGAGAAAAATAGGTAGTTGAAATTATTTCATTTATGAAAAATTGACTTTTGGGTTTAATTCATAAATATAAATAAGAAAGGAGGAAATAAATAATTATTTATTTGTGGGATGGAAAGTGGGTTGAATGAATAAGTTTATTTAATTGAAGGATAAAAGGTAATGTTAGTAAATGGTATCTAGGAATGAGGATTGATCAGTGACATATTTAAATAAATAAATGGTACTTTATTTATTAAATAATCATGGAAGGGTAGTTAGAAATTAATGACATTAGGACATAATCAATTGGTTTAATTATGTGAGGAGGATGTTTGGCATGGAAAATTGCAGTTCAAGGGACTAGGTCATTTTTGTGTGTCTTCAGTTGACATGGGAGAACTAAAAGGAATTAAAATTACCAGCAATCTCCCCATGTAACTCGCCAAAAATTTGTAGATGACAACATGTTGCTTGGTCATGCTGGGGTAAAAGAGGCTCAAACTTTCAAAAAGATTTTGTCAGAGTACTCTCGGGCTTCCGGGTAGGAGGTAAGCCAGGATAAATCAGAAGTATTTTTCTTTTTCACTGACTTGGAACTTTAGAAACTCGTATCCTACATGTTCTAAAGTTTCGTAAAGGTAAGCTCCCTTGCAAATATCTAGGTCTTTTGTTGGCAACAGGCGTCCAATTAGGTAAATTGTGGGACCCATTAATTGCAAAGGTGGAAAGTTGTCTTGGGTAGGTAGGCTTACATTGATAAAGACGGTGGTAGCGGCCCTTCTGATCTACATGCTCTCCTAGCTTCCTCTGATGGGGGAAGCATGTAACAAAACCAATCAAAAGATGAAGAACTGTTTTTGGAAAGGGAATTTAGACCAGAAGAAGTTTCCCCTGATCAAGTGGGAAAATAAATTTAAGGCAAGAGAGGAGCCTGGCACAGGTATAAATAATTTATCATTGCAAAATAAAGCTTTGGGGGCTAAATTGTCTTGGAAAATGTATGCAGGACAAGATTTAAAGTGGGTGAAAATTCTAAAGTCAAAATATTTGGAGGAGGGTGAAGCAAGTTTTTTCACAAATAATCATCTTCCTAAAGGATCGTGAATTTGGAATTTCATTTGTAGCTGCAAAGATTTGATATCAAATTCACTATCCTGAGACATCAGGGATGGTAGTATGACACTCTTTTGAGGAAGACTCCTAGGGCGGGCTTGGTAAGTTGGCAGAGAAATTTCATTTGAGAAATGTAAGGGAGGTATCTAAGCAGACCTGGGGAAGCTGAGTGAAAGATTTCTTCACCACATAGTTTGTGAATGGGATACAGAGATGGAGCTGGAAGGATCTTAGGCTATTGAATATCAGCTCGATGAAAGTAGAAGCTTTTGAAGCCATTCTCAAGGAGTGATCTATATGCTTATGGGAAGGGAAGGATGAACTTAGGTGGTGTGGGTCAACTTCAGGTAAGTATAGTGCTAAGGAAGGATATAGAATGTTGTCAAGTCGACTGGGACAACCTTAGTCAATTATAGACAAATTATGTTGGAATAGTAGTTGTCTTCCTAAGGTCAACATCTTTTCGTGGGCAACCATTCAAGGTAGAGTGTTGATTGTTGATAGATTGGAAAAAAATGACATTAATGACCCCTCAAGGTGTGTGCTCTGCAAGGCTGCGGTAGAAACTAGTGACCATCTCTTCCTTAATTGTCTTTTCACTTCTAAGTGTTGGAATTGGCTGAGTGCTAAATTCAATTTATTCACTGCGAGGCCCGACAATATTATGGGTTGGTTCGGAAGCTGGCCAAAACTAGGTGGCAACTCGGTTTTTGCATGTTTGTGGTGACTCTGGTCGTCAATGCTTTTGTGGGAGGTTTGGAAAGAGAGAAATCATCGCATTTTTAAGGACGAGGCAATGTTTTTCCCATCCTTTATCAACAAATTGGAAGCTTGTATTGTGGAGCTAGAAAATTATAGGGCTGCTGGGGTGGTGAGTTCAAACTCCTCTTTCTCAAACTAGGACTTGCAAATGTTGAAGACTTGGAATGGACTTAAGGTGCCCACTTCCTTGGGTTCTAGAGATTCGGTGAACTCTACAAAACACAATGCAACTAAATGGTGTCCTCCTCCTCAGGGCTGGTTCAAGGTCAACTTTGATGATGCTTCTAGAGGTAATCCCAGGCAATCAAGAGCTAGGTGCATAATCAGAGATTGGCAAGGGGTTGTGGCGGGGAAACTAGCCCATCTGCTAAGTCAAGGAGCTAACTATGTTGCAGAACTGCAAGTGACGAATTTAGGAATAATTTTTTGTAGAGAATTGGGTCTGAGGAATGTAATAATTAAAGGTGATTCTTAAGTACTAATAAATACCTTGAGATCAGGTCATTTTCAAAATTGGAAACTGAATGCAGTATTGGAGGTAATTCTCTCCATATTGAATAAGTTTGAAAACTTTGAGATAAATCATATCTTGCGCAAAGGAAATTTTGAGGCAAATTATTTGGAAACCTGGGTGTAGATGGTATCCTTATAAAAGAAACACCCTATAACACTAGGGAAGTGGCATAGTGGGTGGATGGGTGGGCGCCACTCCATCCCCGTAAGCTGGTTTGGAGTGGCCAAGTGGCAAGTGACAAGGAGTGGCTACATGGTTTGCTTGTGTCTTTGGGGGAAATCTCTAGATGGTGTTATTTCCATCAGTACCCATCGGATTTGTGAAGTGTGTGTTGTCCTTTCGAGGACGTTCACCAAAACCACAAGCATTAATGCCAATCATAGTCATTCATTCATTTAACCGGTTGGTGGGTTAGATTCTGTTCCAAGTCTGCATTTTTGCTAAGTAATGAGTCATTTCATCTTACTGGTTTCAACCAAGGAATTAGAGACGGGCGACATGGACACTCCAGTGCAGCTTAAGAGCTCAAAGAGGCAAATAGCTTTCGAAGGTAAGATTACTTCCCTCCGTCTACAACGCCTCATTCGTCATCCCAATTATTTGACCTTTGCAGCTATCAAATGTATTGCAGGGAAAGGTTTCACCAAGGAAGCTGAAGGGTATCGGTTGGATTTTGACATTTCCTCTCGAGTGCTGATAGGCTTGTTGGATGTTGGGGTTGCCAAAGCAGATGCGAGGGTTATTTTGAGGTGTCTGTTCCGCAAGGATATGTTGGTTGGGTTAGACACCTGGGCTCTGGTTGCAGCTTGCTTGGGGAAAGGCATTCCTCGTCCACAGGATCTTCATGTTCTCAACGACCTGGAGGCATTGGTTAATTATTTTCCCTTTCTGTTGGACATAAATGGTTTAGAAATTGTGGAGCATAGGCGATTGGCTGCTGCAGAGGCGGACTTCCTGAAGAAAAAGTTTCATCTGGTACTTCAAGTTGCAGACTAGGCCTGGAAGAGGGAATTTAGGGTCTTCGCTCAGCAGAATACATGGTTAATGGGGCATAGGTGATGGGTGTTGTATTTCCTTGAATCAAAGTAAAATGTGTTGGGTCTCTTCAAGCTCGACCGATGTTTGGCATTATCTTTGTATTTCTCGGGGAGTATTGTATAAGGTTTGTAAATGTTGGGTGTTTGGTAGTCCTGTGTGGAGGTGTCTTCAGTGTCTCTGAATTTCGGTGTTTCTTTCAATCAATGTACCTTTTTCCTCAAATTAATATAAAATATCTTGCTTACCGATCCAAAAAAATATAAAGCAAAAATATATCTAAATGCAAATATTAATAAAAATAATAAACTTATTAAGTTAATAAATAATTAAATAAAAAATAAAATTAATTTTAAATATATTAGAATTGAAATATTAATAAAATATAATTCTATTTTTTATTTTCATGTTATCTTCTTTTTTTTTTTAATACAAAAAGCTTACTTTTAAATTGTTAAATCATTTTAAAAATAAAAATAGAGAAATTTATTAGAATTAAAATATTCATAAAATATAATTCTATTTTTCATTTCAATCGTATCAACTTTTTTTCTTTTCTTCATTTTTAAATAAAAAGCTTACTTTTAAAATTGTTAAATTATTTTAAAAATAAAAATAGAGAATGACAAGAAAAATGTGAACGGTTGAGATTAATTGCATCGTCTTGCATCTGTCTCCTCAACTCTTAATCGTTGATTTCAAAAAGAAGGTCATCCATTTCATATAGGAAATGCCTTCGACATAATAATGTTTATAAAAGATTAAAAATTTGTTGAGTTAAAATAAATATAATATAAAAAGAATAAAGGAAATGTAAGGACACATTATAAAAGATAGATATATAAAGTTAATAATATAACTAGCACTTGCACCTAAAGGAGGTTCAAGGATACGCTCATAGAAAACTATATGTATGTTGATATGTTAGAGAGTACGTGTTTGTGCATGGGTGTGTATGCATGTCAAGTGCTACAAATTCTAGTTGTATGTGGTTGGATTGAACAATTAATAAAAAGTGCTAAACAATGGAATGAAATAAACTTAAACAAATCTAGATTTTCTCCTTAAAGAAATTAAGTATTATCTGATTTTGAAATATTTTTATATAGATTTAAAACATAAAGCAATGCAAATGAAAAATAAATTTTCCATCAAATTGATGAAAAACATTACAAATAGAAATAGAATATTCCCATCCAGCTGGAAAATCAATATTTATCGAGATTTTACGTGATAAGTGATATTTTGGAGGCTTTCAACTGCTATTTTGGAGGCTTTACCATTAAATGACAGTTGTTTTACCATTAAACGATAGCTAAAACTAGTTTTTTGATGACTCAATAGTGGTTTGTAGGAGTGAGACTTGTTTCAAACTCAAATCTCACACTATATGTAGCCTATCGACTAATAAATATACGAGCACTTACACCTAAAGGAGGTTCAAGGATTATGCCGATATAAAATTATATGTAAATACTAATATGTTAGAGAGTATGTGTTTGTGTATGGGTGCATATGGATGCAATGTGTTGTAAATTTTAGTTGCATATGGCTGGATTAAACAAGTAATAATTAGTGTTAAATAATGGAATGAAATAAACTTAGAAAAATGTAGATTTTTCCACTTAGATAAATCTAGATTTTTTTTTGAAAAATTGGGTGTTATTTGATTTTGAAATATTTGCATGCAAATTTAAAAAATAAAAAAATGTAAATGAAACAGGAAAGTTGTCATCAAATTGAAAAAAAACATTGTGAATGAAAATATAATGCTCTCATCTAGTTGGAAAATCAATATGTATGTGGCTCTTATATGACAAGTGAGATTTTGGAGGCTTTCGCATGATATTTTGGAGGATTTTACTATTAAACGTGGTAGCTGATTTACCATTAAACAATAATTGAAACTTGTTTTTTGACAACTCAACAGTGGTTTACATGTGTGAGACTTGTTTCAAACTCAAATCTCGCACTATATGTAGCCTATCGACTAATAAAGGTAGGCATATTTCATGTATAGATAAACAAAGATAGTTATGTTCATAAATAGTATATTTATATGATTAAAATATTAAAATATCTTTTACATATATATTTAGGTTAACTAAATAAATAAAAATAATAATAATATAATTAATTTAGCTTCAAATTTAGTAGCTAAGATTGGATAATTATGTTGAAGGTGTGATTTGAATTAGTTGATTACTGAAATTGAGGGCTCATCCTATTGTAAAAGGAATACAAGACAATAAAAATGATCTTGCCCATACACTTTCATTTCTAATGAAAAATTAAATTAGCTCCACATCCACCATGTTTTTAAGATCTGTGTTGAAAAAATGATATCTAGCATTGAATTTTAAGCTTTCCATCATGAGGAAGAGTATATGGCATACACGTGTGTTCATCATCTCCTAAATTAATGGCAAGAGAAAGAGTGTTGAACTCATTATATTTGTTTCACACATTCAAAACAACTTCCATTACTTCGGCTAGGTACTTTCAAATTATTAATGACATAAGAGTTCACAATGTCTTACAATTAAGATATGTTTTGGTTTAATACATGTTAACTTGTAGATACATTGATGTGTGCCATTTTTTATACATTAACATACATAGAATATTTAATAATATGATATTATTGTAGATTAATAGTATTTCATTAATTATTAATATTATAGTAT
Organism: Sequoiadendron giganteum; assembly: GCA_007115665.2. Lineage (NCBI taxonomy): Eukaryota > Viridiplantae > Streptophyta > Pinopsida > Cupressales > Cupressaceae > Sequoiadendron > Sequoiadendron giganteum. Next base: position 295,969,332 of record CM021104.1, on the reverse strand, counting down.
AATACTAAGTTATTAGCTTGCACTATGCATAATATTAAATTTTAAACTTTATAATATTAAATATTTAATCATTTAAAAAAAAAATTAATAAATTTATTAATTATTATAAAATTATATTATATTTACATTATTAATAAATAATAAGTATTATTTACATTCTATCTAATATTATACAATAATTTATAAATTATACTACCATTATTTATAATTAGAAAAATGTTATATTTATATATAATTATATTATTTTAAAATTATTAATCAATAATACATATTATTTAAATTCTATTTAATATTTAAATTTTAGGAAGAGCACACCAAACACTATGTTATGTTTTGAAACATAGAAAAATGGGGTTTGGAAGTGAAAAGGTGGGGTGAGCCAAAATAGACGTATCTTCCTTATTTCATCAGGAAATTAGATCCACACAATGAATTGATTATCAACCCTTAGGTGAATCAAGTCAAAGTGAGAATCTTCAGATTTACTTAAGATTAAAGGACAAGGGTCAAGGTCAAACAACACTTTGGGGAGAAAAACTAAAAATAGCAAATCAACACCAAAGTGCAATCTAACACTTGAAACATCAATATTAAACTCAATATTAGTTTTAGAACCAAAAAACATATTGAAGATCTGAGAAGGGTAGAGACTTGTGTACCAATCACCAAAAGTGTTTTTTGAAAGTAGATTTGAGATTCATTCGCCCATGGGTGAATGGGTCCAAGTGTAGGGTTTTTCTATAGCTTTTAGGAGGCTCTAATGTAGATTTGAATTTTCTAATTTGCCTAGGTTTCACAGTCAGAATGTCAGAAATGACTTCGAGATCTTAGTTTTCGTGAGATGACAACAATTTTGACAACTTTTACAACTTTTACAACTTTATAAATCTTTCTCTTCAAAAGGTCTTCAAGTCTTCTTTAACCCAAATTTGCAATCACACACACTAGAGAAAAAAATGTTTGTTTTGGGTGAATAGGGGTTTGCCTTGGTCAAACCTCGTTTTGGTAATCAAACCTTGAATTGAAATGAAACATGAAAGAGGGGATGAAGAATGAACAAATCTATGTTACCACTCAACAAACCCTTGAATGAAACTTTGATGATGGAGATCTTAGGAGGTCTACAACTTGCATGAAATGGTTGAATTGGATGTGGATCTTGACACTTGAATCTTGCTTGAAATGATGCTTTGAATTCTTGACTCGATCATGAAACCTACATCACAATGTTAGCTCAAAAAACATGCATGATGCAAGAATACTTTGACATTATGAATAGATCTTGAATGTTGCAATACAAATCTGATATATCTGCTCTTGAATTCCCTTTATCATGATATTTTCTTTAGGAATGCTTTCATAAAAACTCTAGGTGAAACTTAGAAAATAACCTTGTATTTATAGGTATGTATCCTTAATTTCCCAAAATTAAAATATCACAAGCCAACATTGAATCATAGATTCAGAATCATTAAAATACCAAAAACATAATTTTAATTTAGGTCCTAAGGTTTAGGGAGGACCCATTCGCCCATGGGAAAATGGGTCCTAGGTCCATAAACCCAGGACACATATTTCTCAATGTAAAGTGTTATGTTTAGGCATTAATTAATGTTGGGTTTCCCCTTCAGAAAATATAATTAAATTGGCTTATAAATGAATTAACAAACTAATTAAGGAATAATTAAGCTTGAAGTTAATTAAGAGAGCCTAAATAAGTGTGTAAATGTAAAGGGGTAAATTTAACAGCACTATATTAATGCAATATTAAGTCCAAATTAAATAGGAGGCCCAAGAAAGTGAAAATGTAATGGGATACATTTTCCTACACTACATTTAGCCCCCACTTTAGTGAGAGGATGAACTCAAGTGCATCAAACTCACACTAAAGTAGACAATCAATAGAGGTCTAATTGTATAATCGTTGGAAAGATAAGATGACAAAGATCAAGGAAGGTGATCAAGCCTCCAAGATCTAAGATCTCATGGAAAAATAAATAAATGCACAAAGAGACGCATGCCTACATTGAACATATATGTGTATTCAACAATGATAAGATACTCGATCATACAATGCCAAAGACTCAAAGAAGGAGAAAAAAAGGAAAAAGAAAAATGGCGGATCAAGCCTCAACTATCCAACGTGATGTGGAACATGCCTCAATTGTGTATCCAAAAAATGTTTACAAGTGGAACTTGTTGTCCACTATGCAAACAACAACACACTCACACAGGCTAGTGAAACTTTGTTGTCCACTAGGTGAGCCCCCAAGGGTGGAAAATGAGAGAATATTACTAGGCTCCCATGCCATACCAAAGTTATACCTCCAATAACTTTAATAAGACACCAAGTAATACAAACTTCAAGCTTCATAAGGCTTAGCAAGTTGTGTTATGCTAAATACTTATGAACAAACAAGGTACCGCAGGCAAGCAAAGTGTGTTATGCTTGGTTGCCATGAAAAAATGTGTAACTTCAAGCTTCACAAGGTTAGCAACTTGCATTATGCTAAACATTTATGAGTTCGAAATAAAAATAGGATAAGACACATGTTCCAAGGGATTTTATTAGCTCATGTAAGGTCTCCTCTTAGGGAACATTGTGCCTAATTTCTCCAAGAGAGGACAAGTCTAGGATAAAAGATTCATAACTTAGGGAATGCAATGCATAGCATCACCACTATATGCCAAGAAAGGTCACACTCTTGGAGGACATCAAACCCAATGACACCACCGAGAAGAAGACACATTGCAAGAAGTAATAAGACCACACAATAAAACATAAGAATATAGTCCAAGATATCCAAAAATGATAATGCCAATGTATGCCCCCACTTTGAAGAAAATTCTAATACCATGCTGTGAGCAATTACTTTAAAGTAGAAAATGATAAATGCTAACAATAAAAAAGGCATGAGAGCTTATTGGGAAAGCCATATGCCAAGTCATATGTTTCCAAATGAAGTTACATCATGAAAAGGGGTTGCCTCCAAATGAAATCCAAAAATCACATGAGGGATCCACAAATTTAGGGTCAACGTATTTCTTTGCTACAATGATATTATAGAGCTTGGAAATATCATTATTCCCCAAATACTCATGGAACTTGAAGAATGACACATAGAGAGCGAAAACAAAGAAAAAACATTTTGGGTCAACATGCAAGAGACCTAAATGTCTCAATGCCTTTTGTCATGGACCCAAAAGGAAACACAAGATAAAATTAGAAAAGATAAAGGGGTTTACGACATATAGAAGAATGAACATGAAGATACATCAAACAAAATGATACAAGGGATCACATTACGCATATGAAAGCACAAAAAAACATGAAAATAAAATAAACACAAGACTAGTAAGGCACATGCAATTCAACCTATAGCAGGTCGTATGCATCCCAATCTTGTTCATTGTAAGTAGAAGGTGGACAAGTAGCCAAAGGGACAATATCAAGTGCCAAACTTGGACAATAACCAAGTTCAACACATGATGAAACACTCTTTGTAGGAGGATCATCATGATTGTTATCATTTAAGCTCATGGAAGAGGAAAACATTAAATTCAACTATTTATGCACTTCCTCATCAATTTTAGCAATTTCATAATCATCATCCAAGTTTATCGAAATAGAAGGTCTAATGATAATATCCATTGAAGGTTCTTGTTCTTGTTGTGTTCGAGGTTTAGGAGTGTCTTGTTTTGAAAAAGGTGGAGAATAATCATGAATTTCTTAAGGTAAGTTTGGATTTTTATTTGGTTTGTTGTTCTTTTCTTCTTTTGCTTGTAACAAACAAGCAATAGTATGACATATACACCTACGCTCTCTATCATTTTGGTTCCTTTTTGTTCGATTTTCAAGTTATGATTGTGTAAGGGAGGGTTTATCAACCAAAGGTTTCTTTTATTCCCTTAAGGGAGGAAAGAAAGGAACCATGGGAGGTTGTCCAACCACTTTCTCTTTAGCTTTGTAAACTTGTTCGATTTTAGGAGGCACAACGAGACTTATATGGTTATCTCATGGTCTCTTATATGAAATAGGTGGAGGATTTTCTATGTTTTGGTCTTGGTTACTTGGAACAACTTTTGGTTCAATCATAGTTTCATCAGGGGTAGGAGGCTCAATTGTAGGTTGAGGCATATTGGTAAGGGATAGTTCTGCTATGTGTTTTTCCTTAAAATTTTGATAGGATTTGAAAAATAATTTCCCATGAGGCCTAATAGGTTCCATAGGTTTGAGCTAAAATAAATCCAATGATAAATTCCCATGGGAAGACACGGGATTAAAGCCATTATGGTGCATAGTAAATATCTCATTTCCAAATGGAAACTTTAAACATTCATGCACAACCGACATGAGATGACATTTATGGAGCGAAGCCATCGATAGCCTTTCACATGAAATTGGTCTAATGATAGGATGATGGAAAATGAGACACATAATGTTTTCGGTCCAACTTTCAAAGGAAGAGTGATTGAACCTATCGAAGGGAAATAAAAACCATTATGCATTTTGATCCATGCTTTCGGTTTTTCATAAGTATCTTGATAAAGCTCATGCACAAATAGGAATTCTTCAGTGATCACATTCTCTACACAAACAAGATCAATTAATATCCCATTATTAGGCTTTTCATTGATCCTTCTATCTATGTAAAGAGGACCATCAGGTGCATGTTTAATCATGTCATGTTGTGAGAAAGCAATGTCAAGCGTCATCTTAGTTAGGCCCTTACGAGGTTGAAATTTAATATAGTTGATGGAATGATTTATAATGTTCTTCTCTTGATTTATTATGTGATGTTATAGGAGGTGATTAAGGCTAAGAAACATTTCTAGTTCTTGTTTATGTTGCAAGTATGGATGAGTTTGGTGGTGTTGTCATTAATTTTTTCACTGATGTCAACACAGTTCAAAATGTTTATAGGTGGTACTTGTATAGTTGAGATATTGTAGAAGTGTTTAGAGTACATGGAGATATATTTATGAAGTTACAATTATGTTTTTTCCAAGTTCTTTTTAGAAAATTAAGAAATAATAAAGGCAGTGTTGAATGTGTGTTCTAAGCGTGATCTGATATTATGCTCTACATTTCTTTTGTGTTGATCCTATGCCTACACTGATGTAGATTGGGCTAGCTGTGTAGATGAATAGAAGAGTACAAGTGGTGGTGCATTCTTCCTTGGAGGAAGAATTGTCTCTTGGTTGAGTAAGAAATAGGATCCAGTTTCCTTATCCACTGCAGAAGCTGAGTATATTGCAGCAACATCTTGTTGTACACATGTAATTTGGATGAAGAAAACCTTGAAGGACATAGGCATGATGTGTGATGGGCCTATCTCTATCTTTTGTGGAAATACAAGTGCAATAAAATTTTCAAAGAATCCAGTGATGCATTCTAGGACAAAGCACATATCTATTAGGTATCATTTCTTGAGGGAGAAGGTGTTGTAGAATGAAGTTAGACTTGAATATGTGTCTACCAAGGAACAAATTGCTAACATATTCACTAAGGCCCTTCTAAAGGATAATTTTGAGTATCTTAGTGGGAAGTTAGGGGTTAATGCCCCTCCTTCCTTTAACTAGGTGCACATGGAGATGCATCAATCTAGTGGATTCACAAATTATTTTATAGTCTGGATTGATGATTGAGGTCTACTCCACAAGGGGAGTAGAGAGTTTCATTGTTGCAATATGTGATGTGGGTGCAATCCTAAGGGGGAGTGATCTAAGGTTTATATGGCATATTTTTCATGCAAAACCTTTCCTTTTCCATTGATGTCAAAGGGGGAGAGAGTCATGTGAAAAATTTGAAAGAAGAAGAGAGTGCAAAAATGCTTGCGCAGGTTGTCTAATTTGAAAAAGAAAGGGAAGAAGAAGTAGGAGAATGTGTATACTATATTTGATGGTTTTTCACATCATGTGTTGCCATCAATGACGAAGGGAGAGATTGTTGTAGGTATGGATGAGTTTGGTGGTGTTGTCATTAATGTCAACACAGTTAATTTTTTTTATAGGTGGTACTTGTATAGTTGAGATACTGTAGAAGTTTTTAGAGTACATGGAGCTGTATTTATAAAGTTGCAGTTATGTTTTTGCCAAGTTCTTTTGAGAAAATTAATAAATAATGAAGGTAGTGTTCAATGTGTGTTCTGAGTGTGCTCCGATATTATGCTATGCATTTCTTCTATGTTGATCCTATACCTATGCAAATTTTTAGTAGTGTTCATGAGTCTCAATGGATAATATATCCTAAGTCTTAGTTTCGAGATTGATGGAGAGTGAAAGATATGTTCATCGGTGTGTGAACTAGTTTGGCAGAACTATTTGTGGACTAGGAGAAATGATTTTTCTCTGTATTCTTCTCTGTTATATGCATTAAAGTAAAAGGATGATGTTTGTTCAATGAATTTCGGAAGATATTGATTCACCCCCCTCTCAGTATCTTGAATATTCAACAGTTTAGTTTTAAGTAAATCTCTTATGTTTTGTATCATAGGAACTCCATTAGTAGCGGGTTCAAAATTGATAAAGTTTTGCAGTTTCTCTAACTCTTCATCCATTTTCCTAAGGTTATCATGAGGGAAATTAAAAATCATTGTATCACCAAAGTTCACATTAGGTGTAGGTAGGAATTTATAGCAAATGAAGTGTTAAGGGCATGATCCATAGTGGGTTGACTAGTGTCAACACTATGAGTGATAGAGTTAGAAAACCCAAGATTCATAGTGAGTGATGTATCACAAGATGACATGAGTCTCGAACTATGTCTCACAATAGTATTGGAAATAGGACACCAAGTTGTGAAGCTCATACAAGCTTCACAAACCCCAAGGTGCACCCAAAATGGATAAGAGGTAAAATGCAAGAAAATACTCTAGAATGCAAAGTGCAATGCAATAAGAAATTTTTAGATCTAAACAAGATAATTTTATGATTATGCTATGCAAAAACCTAAAAATGATTCCTTTTACATGAAAATTTTGAACTCAAACAATGCATTGAATTTGACAAATTATGCTTAATAAGAACAATTTCAAATAACAAAAATTTAGAAAACTTAAACATTAAACTAAATATAGCAATAGAGAATGCAGAAACAGTAATTTTAATGCTCATAATTTCAAGAAAAGCCCTGATCGGAGACTCATTTTCCCATGGGCAAATGGGTCTCACTTCAGTGTTTTAAAAAAATTATTTGCAATTTTATGAGATGATTTGTATGTTTTTCATATTCAGGTTTCAAATAATGAGTTATAGTTTCATTTTTTTCTAAAATGAGATCTAAATGTAAGTACAAAATAGTGCTAAATGACAAGAAAAAAGACCTAATTTGAGATACAATTTTGATTAAATTTTGTAATGTAGATGAATGATGATGCAATGCTATGCAAAATGACTGGTATTTTTGAATTTTCTAGATTTTAAAGAATGCAAAAATGTAAACCAAAAACCCTAAATAAGATGTACACTAATACAATTAAACAACCCTAAATGAGATGCAAATTAATGCAACACCTAGATCTAGGGCTGAAAATAGACTCCAAATCAACAAGGAATGATGCTAAAAAGTCGGGTTCACTAAAATGAAACATAGAAAATTAGGGTTTGAAAGTGAAAAGTTATGTGACCCAAAATAGACCTATCTTCCTTTATTTCATTAGGAAATGAGATCCACACAATGAATTGATTATAAACCCTTAGGTGAATAAAGTCAAAGTGAGAATTTACAGATTTCCTTATGATTGAAGGAATGGGGTCAAGGTCAAATGACACTTTGGGGAGAAAAACTAAAAATATAAAATCAACACCAAAATGCAATCTAACACTTGAAACAACAATATTAAACTCAATATTAGCATAACCATAAAACATATTCCAGATCTGAGAATGGCAAAGACTTGTGTACCAATCACCAAAAATGATTTTCAGAAGCATATTTGACACTGATTTGCCCATGGAAGAATGGGTCCAAGTGTAGGGTTTTTTGCAGCTTTTAGGAGCCTCTAATACATATCTAAATCTTCCAATTTTCTCAGGTTTCATAGTCGAAATGTTAGAAATGACTTTGAGATCTTAGTTTCCATGAGATGAAAACAATTTTGATAAATTTTGCAACTTTGACAACTTTGTAAATCTTTCTCTTCAAAAGGTCTTCAAGTCTTCTTCAACCTAAATATGAAATCTTACAGATAAGAGAGAAAATGTTTTTTTTGGGCGAATAATGGTTTGCCTTGGTCAACCCTTTTTTGGTAATCAAACCTTGAATTGAAATGAAACATCAAAGAGGGAATTAAGAATGAACAAAGCTATGTTACCACGAGCAAAAAACCCTTGAATGAAACCTTGATGATGGAGATCTTAGGAGGTCTACAACTTACATGAGATGGCTAAATTGGATGTGGATCTTGGCACTTGAATCTTGCTTGAAATGATGCTTTGAATGCTTGACTTGATCATGAAACCTACATCACAATGTTAGCTCCAAAAACATGCATGATGCAAGAAGACTTTGAAATGATGAATAAATCTTGAATGCTACAATAAAACTCTAATATATATGCTCTTGAATTCCCTTGACCATAATATTTTCTTTAGGAATGCTTGCATAAAAAATCTAGGTGAAACTTAGAAAATAACCTTGTATTTATAGGTATGTATCCTTAAATTCCCAAAATTCAAATGTCACAAGCCAACATTCAACCATGGATTTAGAATCATTAAAATATCACGAAAATTAATTTAAATTTAGGTCCTAAGGTTTAGGGAGGACCCATTCACCCGTTGGTGAATGGGTCCCAGGTCCATAAACCTAGGACACACATTTCTCAATGTAAGTGTTAATTTTAGGCATTAATTAATGTTGGGTTTCCCTTTCAGAAAATATAATTAAATAGGCTTATAAATAAATTAAAGGGCTAATTAAGGAACAATTAATCTCAATTAACTAAGAGGGCCTAAATAAGTGTGTAAATGTAAAGGGGTACATTTAACAACACTAAATTAAGGTAATATTAAGTCCAAATTAAACAAGAGGGCCCAAATGAGTGAGAAAATGTAAAGGGATACATTTTCCTACACTACATGTTTTTTAATAGAAATAGGAGCACTTTGTGTGTTCCCCCTTTTCAAACCCCTTAATCTCCACCATTTTTTTTAAAAAAGTAGTAGTTTAGAAGGTAGATTTGGAGCACTACAACTCTTGTTCTTGTTGTGTTCAAATTTTGAGCATAACTATCTTCAATTTCTTATCCAAGATCAACCTTTCCTAATTTTAAGAAAAAGTGGCCACTTAAGAAGCCCTTTTGGCTCCCCATCTCTCTGCACATTCCCAAAAGTACATGTACAAGAAATTTATATAAGTATAGAAAAATTCATGATAATCAAGATTCTCTCTACTAGGGTTGAGAATTCAATGAACCTTTGATTTTTAAGTAGATGTAATGCCCCGCCTTCTAACCCCAAAGGAAGTTGTAATTAACGACTTAAGCGAACCAATTTTTTTTTTAAAAGTGTAATTAACATACACATTCACTTACTAATTGACAACAACCTCTAAGGCTACAAGGTTGGGATTACTTAAATCCACACATACATCTTACATATAACCATAGCATTAAATTACTTTAAGCAATAGGTATTACATCAACATAAATGTATAACATAACATAATGAGATAAACATCCAAGATATAATTTCATAAACATTTTAATCAAATAGTTACATCATTCATTCCCAGAATGAGACAATAGTACAAATGTGTTACAATTACAGAATTCCACCTCATAAACATAAGAGGGGTAAAATAACTTATACAAATTGAAATATTACAAAGCCTGAATTAAACACAAGAACTGCGAGTTGTCCATCTTTATGTCTTGCCACCAAGTACTAAAGCTAAATGGGGACCCAACAGTGTATGGTGCATGTTCCACCCAACCAAGTGGTACCTGAAGGCCCACCCCCCATGTTAGGAGATAGTAACAACGTAACATGGACAAATATCTACAACCTCTAACCAAAGGCAAACTCATACTAACACAACCAAACAAATGAACTAAACACGTACAACTCACACATCACTGAAATAGGTCAAATTGCTTCCAGACATAAAATAGATCAAGTATGTTCAGAGAACCATACACATAAAAAAAATAACAACTGTTGTCCTAGACAGAGTGTCATCGCACAGTTAGTCATGAGATCTCCTCTGGGCATTCTTCATAGGCTCCGGTAATCTTGGTGACCTCAACCAAACCCCGACCCTCATGCTAACCCATGCAAAATCAAATACCTCTCGTAAGGACAAGATAAATGACTATGCCATTTCAAGCCTTCTCACTCATCCCAAGTCTAAATGAGCCCTTATGTCTATGAGTGAGGCTAAATTATCTTGATTAGTGTGAAATGCATCCTAATCATCTAAGTACATTAATTTAGTGATCACTTGATTAAACTACTTCCAAAGGTTACCCAGTCTTACCTCTTTGGGCTCTGGCCCCTAATGGAAGCCACTCTTCTACTTGACAACACACAAACAAACTTATCACCAAGGGAATCGCAAGTGCATACAACCTAGGCATCTTAACCACTCCATCTCAAGGAGGAAAAAAATAATAGAACTCACTCCAAACATATTGGAGGCAACAAAACACATAGTCCACTCCTTTCACAGGAGGTACAAAACATCCTCGTTTATGGAAACCGAGTAATTACTGAAAGACTCCATGCACTACCCAAGGGAAAAAACAACTGGTTGACATAAAGAATTGACAACCTTCATCCTCTAAGATCCTCTGGAAGACTTACAATTTTGGACTAACACTTGATCCCATATCCCAAAATGCAACTTGACGACCTAGCTACAAAAAGCATTCAAGTCATAATTGAAATCTAATATTTGGATTTCTTAAATCCATCCACAATCAATAGGTAACATTGACAAAGTCAAATGCACAATAATTGAATTATCTGAAATAATCATACAACCCTATTTCCTCTTTCATTATAGGACATCTAAAACAAGTAAACTCACTTCCCTTTACGAAATATGAAGAAGAAAAATCTAAAAAGGCAATTACGAGGAAATTACTATTTTTGGATATTCTAAATCCATATCCCTTACATACTCCATTCACAATAATATAATTGCCCTAAAAGAAAATAAATAAATAAAAGTAATTAATTTCCTCTTCAATTTAATCAATTCCTAAATTTACTTTTAAAAACAACATAAATCCATGCATGTAGATCCTTTCCATTTTCTAACCATATTCTATATCTTTTCAACTATCCATTTAAAAACATGTAATTTCTAAAATATCTTTTTCTTTATCATTTAACCGTGCATTCAAATCTTCTTTTTTAAAAATAAAAAATCTCCATGCAAAACTCAATTACATGCATCTAAATAAAACAACATAAAACATTGCATATACTCTCAATAGAAACTACTTATGTAATATATACATTAAATATATAGTAATATATTTAACTATATATCCCTTGTATATATATATTAAATATATCTACTAATATTTACAAAATACCAAATTGCTAACCCAAAATAAAATACACTTTATTATTAATTTTCCAATTTAAACATATTGAAATAACATACAATATCTAATCACCACACATATATAGTATATATATATACATATATATAATATATAAATGATATATATATATATATATATATTTACAACTTATATATGATATATATACACATCACATATTAACATCCCAACCGAAACTCCATACAAAATCAAATTTTCATTGAATATCAAAAAAGACCGAACGGTTTCAAAGAATAAATGGAATTTTCTTTTGTTTTGGGGAGGGGTCGGCCACAGCCAAACCCCCACCCCACCTTAATCCACCGACGGCCTCCCCAAAGGGGGTTGCGCTGCCTCAAGGCAATGCTCCTCCACTTAGTGGAGGGCATTGTCCTTGAGACAACCGCACCTCCCTTGAGTTGGGGGCGGTGGGGTGTGCATAGCACCCCCACCAAAAACATACGGTCAACAAACAAACAACGAATGAAGAAAATTTTACTTCCTCAATGCATTTTATTAAAACGAATTTACAAATTGGTTTCCAGAAATTCGTCGGCCGTACGGCGGCGAAATTAAAGTTAAATCATTATTTTAATAATCTAAAATCTGTATATATATGTATTATATATATATAAACTTATTTTATATATATAATATATAAAACGGATTTAACATAATACACAAATTGGGGAATTTTTGTGAAAACATTCACCTACAGGTGAAATTGTGCAATTTTTTCCAGAGAACAACAAATTTCATAGAGTTTCAACACTAATTCTTTTAATCCATTTTCTTGAATTCTTAAACAATAAAAGAACAATAAAACTTAAAACAAAACTAAGTTACTCCTAGAAGCTTTCAAATCCTCTAGGTTTCTCCACCCAATTTCTATAGAAGTTTTTACAATTTCCCTAAAGAAATTTCACAGGAACAACAGAAGCTTTAAATCTATTTATTTATTTTCTTTCTTCTAATAAAAAATTTCTTTCCCTAAATAGATTTAACAAACAAATCTTTAATCACTACAATTTTATAAGCAACCAAGAACATTACAAAAACACAGAAGAAAACCTGGTATGAAGCTTCAGGCAATCGAAGTTTTGATGCAGAGCCTCCTCCAAAGATTCCACAGTTTCTCTTCAACAGTTTAGTGATTCCAACCAAGAAAGCAATCCACAAACACAACAAAATTTAACAGAATAACTCCCATGCAATTCTACAACCCAGAATTCCCCCAAAGAAAACCTCTGTGTATTTTCCCAAAAATAACTTCCTTCAAAAATATCTTTCCCTCTCCAAAATATCCTCACATCCCCGTGAATAAAATTTCCTCCTTTTCAATTTCCAAAATTCTCTCCCGTGAATGAATTTTCAACAAACTCTTTCTAATTAATTCAACTCCAACATGCTGGCAAAATTAAAATATCTTCTAACAACCAAAATTAATTTCTATTTAAGTTAATATTTCCAAATACAAATTTAATTCCAAATTCTAATTTAATTCCCACTTAATTGAAATAAAATTCCATAATGAATTAAATTCTTTTCTTTCATTTAATTTTCTTAACATCACGTTTAATTAATTAATTTAATTATTTAATAATTAAATTCAACCCCATGGATTAAATTTATTTAATTAAATAAATTTACTTTAATTAATTAATTTAAAGAATAACTTCTATCAACAATGTATAATTTTAATTAAATAACTATAAACATAATTTAATGCAATAATTCTAAACATTTATTTCCAAATCAAGAATCCCTTCAAAATTAAATAACATTAAAACACAACAATCAACGACTCGACACACACGATTGACGACAGACTATGGCTAGGGTGTAGACTTGACACAAGTTACCTAGCTACTATCTCCCGTTCAACTTAACTTTTGGATCGACACGCTCAAACCTGTGAAACCAAGTGGAGTCAATGTCATGTACCTGCAAACCTGAAAACATAGTAACCAACATCATATAATATAAACAGCATAAAATACACACCATGAAAAGGAAATCACAGAATCGTAGGGCTTTCGCAAGTGAGTGATGCGAACCCGTCCCCTTCACCAATACAATCATCATAAATGACATTTCCATAACACTTCAAATAATCTCATATACACTAACATGTTATATTCACTAACATCATTACACCAATTAAAGCGTGTAAACTAAAACATCATATAAACCACATCACATCATAAAATAGTTCATTGCTCTATAAATAGCGATCAAATAACACACACAAGATATAGTATCTGAAAATCCAGAAACAAAAATCAAAGCAAAACAAGGACACACTGTCCAGTCCAGAAATCAAAATGGAGGGGTGTTACAGTAGATGGAGAGGAAAGTGATGACTATTTATTTTGAACTTGCTGAGTTGACCTCCTCTCTTAAAAAAATTGAAGTTTCACCTAATACAATAAAAAAATATACATGCAATGATGTAAAAAAATAAATTGTATAATGACATATAATCGAATAATCACTTACCACCATCTAATAAATAGTTTCAATCAAGTGTTGCATATCTTTATCCATTTGAGGTTTAGGTGCATGATCTTGAGTTGTTATCCCCTATGATAAGCATAAAGAAAAAAATTAGACTACAAATAAATATCATTCAAATTTACACTAATAAAAATGGGATAAAACAAGAAATAAAATATGCCCGTTAAGGGGCTTGCTTGGGTTAATCCTACTTCTAAGGAATTAGTGAAGCTCTACTGGGAAAATCCATTGGAGGGATGGTGGAAGTTGAATTTTTATGGAGCTTCTAAAAGAAACCTAGGACCATTAGGAGCAGGATTTATTGCTCGTGATTGGAGAGGAAATGTATTGGATTTGGGAGAAAAGAAGCTGGAGGAAGGGACTAATAATACAGTTGAAGCTTTAGCAGCATTAACAACTGTCAGACTTTGCAAAAACTAGGGGCTTCGAAAGTTCATCTGGAGGGAGATTCTCTAATAATTATCCAAGCAGTGATGAAAGGGAGTACTGATGCTTGGCATCTATAGAATGTAATTGAAAAAATTAAAGAGTTGTTGGAAGTTTTTGATGATTTCAATTTAAGTCATGTAAGGAGAGCTGGAAATGCAGAGGTAGATACTTTGTCAAAATGGGCTTTATCATTTGAAGAAGTTGGAGAAACGAGATTTGAAGATTATAGAAAATTGGATTTAGAAGAGGTCAATTTAAGAGGGTTGGTATGCACACAAGAGTAAATACAAATAATGGTTGAGTGCTCTCCAAACACCGAAGAAAATGAAAGAATGTTTATGGATTTGGATGGCAACACTGAACGTACGCCCGACATTAATGGCGATGTAAAGTGGTGAAAAGGGTGATGAAAGCACTATTGCATGAATATTACTTGGAGGGCTTGGACACAATCCTTGAATGGTCCATCCTGGGAGAAGGATTGGACATAAACGAAGGAATTGAGAATGTTGAGGATGAAGAGGATGAGAAGTGTATCCCCTTTGTGAGATGGCCACAAGGATGGCGTAAAGCCCGATGGAGAGAGAAGGTGGCATGAGGATGGAAATCTCTAAAGTTGTTTGTGGAATCGATGGAGGTTGAGGCAATAATTGTAAAATCCCAATTCGAAGCAGAGCGACTAGAGCGGAAGGAGCTGCGTCCATGGAAGAAGAAGGTGAATGGGGCTAAAAGTGAAGCCCTGTTGGAGTGCTCATCCAAAGCGTCTCTATAATTTTAACTCTCTGCAATGAATCTTGACTCTTTTTTTTTCTTTTTTGCTTAAATTTGGGGTTAAACCCAGCGGGGAATATAGGGAGCATAAATTTTGATTTTGTAGTAGATGTCAAGGGGTTTTTGGAGATAGTTACTGTAGGTAGTTTGTGAGATTTGAGACAATGGTTTTTTTAGAGGATGAATTTTTGGGTGGTAGGTGTTCTAGTATGAAAATCCAAAAGATGATGTAATTTGACTTAACTCTATCAATAAAATTAAATATTATTACCGATAAAAAAAAGGAAACAAGAAATAAAATATGAATTTGATTAATCTAGCTCATACCTTTATCAAAGTAATTAAAAATAAAATTATTGCAATAATGCCCACCTCCATTGTACCATGAATATTCATAAGATTTTGAAGTGATTTCATCAACTATAAATATAACATTATTTTTCCAAAATCTACATAACATTATTTACAAACATAATTATTAAAAATAGTTAATCTTACCTTAGTGAAATTTATATGATCATTCCCACTGATAGGCGCTAATGTCAAAGGTCCAACATCTACTTGTTCATCATCCAATTTTAATTTTAATATTAACATTCACATAAGGAAAGAAATAAATTACATGTATTATATTTATTGTTTATTTACTAATTACATACATGTGTACTCAACATGGTTGCATAATTCGGAGCTAAAGGGTTGAAAAATGTAGGACGAACACTCTAACCCTAAAATTTTGTTACAATCAAATTACATTAATTTTTAATTATCATAGATTAATATAGTTAATCTTAGATTTAAAGAGGAAATATAGTAAATTTAATTTAACCTTTTTAAAATTACCTATCTTTCAATGCCAAGTTTTCTATCTAATGGGTCATTTATGAACACCATATCATCTGGAATATGGATGTGTCCTACTCCTAGCCCCATGCAATCATAGCATCCTCAAAATCATAATAAGAAAAGTTATATTTTATCAAAGGTGAGGTGATTGTTAAGACCTAGGACCCTCACCCTTGTCACCCTATGCTAAAGACCTACTATGTTGTAACAAGGTTTGTTATTGGGAGTTAATGGACTCTAAAACCTCTACCTCAGCACTCTCCTTCACAATGAAAGTGATTATGAAATTCTTAATATTTTGCATACCAAGGGACCTTTATGTTTTTCTTGGGATTGGTGTGCCCTCGCTCTATCCTATGCAAATCTCTCGACTCAACCCTAGAAGTCATGCATGTCAAATGAGCTCGCAATCTCATTGAGGATAAAATTGTAATAGATTTTCCTCTAAAAATATTGTGGGACCTCATTTTTATTGCACAAAGGATGCTCAAAGGTTGTCCACCACCTCTCCCAAAAATATATATTCCTTATTGTTGGAAAGAATGGATAAGAAACCTCTTGGAACTATCATGTATGGTTGCATTAGTTCTTTGATCAATGAACAATGCACATAAATCAGATATCAATATTTTATTTTCTTTTACTTGTTGGTACAATTCTTTTGAGGCATAAAAATTTCATATTTCGTTCCTCTTATTCGACCACGTGTTAATTTTTCCACTCAGAATATATATAAGAGATGATATATTCCAATGAGGTGGTGAGCGTTGTTTGGTGGAAAATAGTTCCACTTGAATTGTTCAACCTATCAATCAATACATAGCATCATCCATATCTTTGTTTCCCTTCTGATGTATCTGATCACATAGATCTTTCCTCTTCACCCTAGACTTGACTATTTGATCCTTTAATGATTGAATGAATTTATCAACATCTCTAATATTTTCTTTCAATTCTTGAACTTCTACTTTAGACTAATCAAGGTCATCAAGAGCTACCATAAGCTACTATTGAAGACTACCAGAGTCCATTACATTCCAAGATCCACCTCAAGCTGCAAAACTTCTCCAGAGGAATTCGCTTTGATACCAATTGTTGGACTCAAGGGAACACTGAGAGGGGGGGTGAATCAATGTTCAATTATATTTAACAACTTCACCATTCAAAATATGAAGGCATTTCATCATTGCATAATAGAAAAGATGTATGCATTAAATTTAAACATCCATAACATGACACAATTTTTTTTGTGTGGAAACCCTGTTAGGGGAAAAACCGTGGTGGAGATTAATCCACAATTTGAGTACTCAAAGTATAGATATTATAAAAGGAATGCACTTGCATTCAGGAACATTGCCTAGAGCTCACTCCTCAGAAGTTAAAGGCTTATTGCCTACAAAATTCAAATTAAGACCATTTGAAGAGGTGAACTGAGATAATAGCATCTGACAATGCTAGGTATTAGTTTTGGTGAAGCTCATGAATCTTATTCAGGATCCGCTCTCTACTTTTCCACTTCGCTCTGCCCTGCTCTGCCCTTTATTGTTCTTTGCATCAAATTCGCATTACTGCCTGCTATTATTCACAATCACACTGTATATGCATATATCTTGCACCCCATCCACATCAAGTGATGAAAGTAATCTCTTATATATATCCACAATCAAAGATGAGTTCATTCAATAGTCGACTTCACATGGCATCAAAAATACTTTTAACTTGTCGGCCAGATTTATCACCAAATCATTATGTGCATCCTCCAAAGTCGGTTAAGACCAAGAGAGGACCCATAAAACACTTAATTCAACAATGAAACTTATAATTGATTTCATCTTATACATCCATGAATTCTATCTCTGTCGAGTTGGCCTTCTAACATAGATAATTGACAAATTAATGTACCGTACCTCCTAGATTGCTTATCAGTGAGTGCACATCAAAACTAAGATACTGCAAGGCTCTGCAAACCTTCTTCAAAGGTTCATAACCCAAAATACTTGTCCAGTGAGATGATTAGACCAATTTTTATACCTTAAACCAGATCTCATGTTCTTTGCTTTGTTCTATTGGTAGGAGCCAAAAATAGTGTTGCTCATTCAGATGCAAGACTAGAGTTGCATGACTTGGGTTTCCATCAATGACAACACCTACAAGAAAAAATCCTTAGCCATATGCCACATGATACTCATAAAATAAATTTATGTTGAAATATTTTTGGACATTTTTAGATATATCCATTATTTTAATGGGAATTAAGGTGATAAATTATTATTATATAAGTTGTAATACCACATATGGAGGAACTAATATTTTATTAAAATTTCTAAACTCTTTTGATTTTATGTAGTGCCCCTCCATTCTCACCATGGATATGTAGGTAGTAGGCCTTGGAACTCAGAGGTGAAGGAAAACTATATAATAGGGATAACTAGAGGTATGTGCTAGCAATGTTAAACAATTGATCTGTTTTATGATACAATATATTGTTGCAACTATGAGCAAGTTTGGTGGTGTTGTCATTAATGTTGTCATTAATGTCAACATAGTTCAGTATGTTATAGATTGTACATGTATAGTTGAGATGCTATTGATATGTTTTGAGTACATGCAGCTATCTTTATGATGTTGCAGAGGTGTTGAAATGATGAGTTTCCAAGTGTTTTTGAGAAAATTAATAAAGAGCGAAGTCAGAGTTATGAATGTGTTTAGAATGTGCTCTGGTATGTGCTTTGCATTTCTCCTATGTTGATCCTATGCTTGTGTGGATCTGAAGGTTTTCTAATGGTGATCTAGTGGTGATATATTTTGAGTTGTACCTTCAAGTTTTATGGGATGTGAAAGTTACGTTCACCGGTGTGTGAACTATTCTGGCAGAGTTGGTATTCTGTGGATTGGGAGAAATGTTTCTACTCCACGGTCCTTCGTTATTTTGTTTCAAATTGTACAAATTTGGAATATGTCTCATAATGGTGTTCTATGGGTACTGGCAAAGATGTGTGTGGTTTGATGACCTAGAAGTCAAGTTTCAGAGTTGTATGTGTTTGCACAGTCTGAATGGGCTAATGGAAGGAGTTCGATGTTCTAAGATTGTTGCACTTGTTGTGGATGTATCTTCTTGTTGGGAAGCGTATATTGTCGGGGATACAGATTCAGTATGTCATCAAGATAGGCATCTAAGACAGTAGTGCCTTAGTGATTTCAATTCAAAATCACAACAAAGACACAAACAACTATGCTATAAAGCGGAAACAAGCACAGTTGATCCCCCATTAATCCTCTGAGAGAAATGAATGCAACAAGAAACAGATTCAACATAACCAGATACCATGAAAGACAAAAAGGAAGACACAAAGATATACGTGGGGAAAACCCTTTCAAGTAAAAACCCCACACTCCAAAATTTCGAGCCATTGTATTATTCAGCAACAAAACCAGTTACAATACAATATCAGGCTCAAAGCCAAAACAGGAGTTACATCTTGTTCTACTAGAGAAGTAACAGGTACTCACAAGATTCCTCTCAGCTCCTCAGATGACTGTCACAGCCAGCCTCATGGCCAGCCCAGTCATTCGGCCTCCAAAGCTTCCCATGCCCAGATCCGTGAGATAGAGTGTTCACAGTTACATTGCCTAAGCAAACTGCTCAAACACCCTCTCCATCTCTCTACAAATCTCTTCACACCTTCGGCTCTCCAACCTACAAGTCCAACATCTACAATCTCGCATCATGCATCATGCATTATGCTTGCAGCCCCATGCACATGCATTCACATGCCCACGCATCCTGCTCGCAGTCTCATGGTCGGCATTCAGCTCGCACATCTCGCACTTGCTCTGCAACGTACAACTCTTGCAGACTCGTCGAACTTACTTGCATCCTTTCCAATAATACATCTCTCACCCAATATGTAACCGACTCAACAAGAGCAAAGAAGACCATCCGCAAATCACGCATCTGGTCGGATCTGACAGATCTCCCTACAAGGAGCCGCCCAGGCATTCAATGCCATTCCAAAAACGGGTTCAGCTCCACCAACCTTAGTTGACTAAACATGCAGCACAACAAGTTAGGTAACCACCCAATCACTATTCAATCAGGTGCCATGCATCCAAGACCCATCAACAATCGTAGCTGACAAAGCAACCAAAACGCTCAAACAGACATCGGGCGCGTTCAAGGCTTCAACCCAAACCTAACACTGCCAGAGCCGGAGTCGAAATAGGACTCCACCGAAAAAGCACACTGCCGAAGTCAGAGTCGGAGACGGAGATGGAACTGGAGTTGAAACATGACTCCACCGAAATTACAGGTTCAGGAACCAATTCGGTTCAGCATCCACCCGCGGCAAAGAGGAACACATCGAAAACTGGACTGACCAGGTAAAGTCAACCTAGGGTCAAACCAAGACGAGAGCACAAAAGATCGGAGTCGGAGACGAGGACGGAACAAGACTTTACCAAAAGTCCAAGATCAGGAACCAAACCAGTTCTGGTTCTGCCTCCGCCAACTGTAGGAAACAACAATCCAAAACATGGACAAAGCGGAGGAAAGCTCCCCGAGGAGAATCCAAACATCCAAAGGAACTAGATCACAAAAGCAAGAGTCAGATCCAGGGTCGGAATAGTAACAGAAACAGGAACATGGCAAACAAACATTTCCAACTTCCAAAACTAGTTCCACCTCCGCCAGAACCAAGCGGAGAGCAACAGACTGCCGGAGCCGGAGCTAGAGCCAGACCCAGAGCCAAACCCGGAACATGACAAAAGGAAAAATGCCAAGTTCCAATTCGGTTCCGCCTTCGCTAGAACAAAACTCGAAGATGCAAGAAAGTGGGGAGCGGAGCTGGAGACGGAATGGGAACAAGACTCGAAACAAGGCAAACAGAACAATGCCAAGTTCCATCCCGGTTCTGCCTCCGCCAAAACAAAAGACTTTGCCAAGGAAACAAGAGAATTTACCTAAGTCTTCAAAGGGGGTCACCAGAAAGTTGAGGCATAATTCCCAACGATCTCCCACTTGTTGAAGACTTTCAGGCATCCTCTAAACCAGCTCGAACGAGGACCAACACATGCTCTCACACTCCAATCAAGACCACTGCAACAACATCAGAAATATGTCCACCACCTTAAGCAACAGCTCCAAACACAGGAACACACCAAAGTGAAACAACAACAGTCTCAGGAATGAAAGCAAAAAATCCTCCAGACGGCAAAGGTAAAAAATAGCAAAGCACCACTCCAACCAAAACTCCAGAACAAGAAAAAATTGACCAGCTAGAAAAGGCAACCAAGAACAGACTGCTCTCATCCAACCGATCAAACCCACGTGACTGAAAATCAGCACCCACAGTTCATGCTGAAACATCCAACCACCCATACCTTAAGGGTATGACCTAAAAGTGAACTCATGCCATCAAAAGAAACCCACCCATCTCAGCAGCAAACAAGCACCCTGTGTCAACCAATCATAGACCAAACACATCCAGGTACTCCCACTGCAAGGGCACTGTCCAGATGAGTGCAAACAGAGCACCATCACAAATGATCCAGGCATACCAAGTCCACCAAACCCAGCATAAAGAAATGTAACCATGTAGTTCCAAGGAACATCCATACTGATCTGCAACATCTACAACCACCTGCTGCAAGAAAAATTTCTCTCAACTGTCTTCCATAGTTCTTCCAAACACCTCCAAAGCTGACTGAAGAAAGAAGCACAAGCACCTTCGTGTCATCACCCAGGTGACAACACATGACCACAAACAGTGACCAACCCGGTACCACAAAGGCAACTCACATCTAAAGTCACAAGAGCAATCAGGAAGAACAAGACCAGATAAGAGAGAAACTGCAGATCAACAAGAAACGTGCCCTTCTACAAACACTTCTAAATGTCAGCTGTGTCAAGAATGATCTTCTTTACATCCCAAAGGGAAAAGCCTTGACAACATCCAACAAAACATGGATGTAAGCTCTTCAAAGAAGATCAGACCTACCCATATAACCATCTCCTTTCAGTCCTCAAAAGCACAAGGAGATAAACTATGTTTTCCAACCTTTCATTATGAATCCTAGAGAATCTAAACCAACTCAAGATTCATAACATGAAACATAAAACATAAAGCACTTGAAAAGTATAATGGGTAAATACCTTTCACAATGACACCACTACCGAGCAGATCAAGAAGAAAAAAGAAACAGGCTCATCCAAGATATACAAGCCACCATGGCTAACCTAAGAGCATTCTTCTTCAAGATCTCTATTGAATTTACATTCAACCAAAGTGTAGGCTTCTTGGACTTTCAGTTGTAACAACAACATTCACTTAAGAATTCAAGCCTCACCTTTATTCTCCATGCATCCATGAGTATCAACACCTATCATCTCATGCTAACTCCAAACTGCGACACTGCAATAACCAGAAGTCCTCCAGCATATGACCAATGTACTCAAAGTAAAGAGAACCCCTAGACCACTATCAAAGTTCCATAACCTAGAACAGGAACTTATCATGACACCATGATCTACACATCTCCAAGGGAGATACCATGCTTCAAGTGAACTGTCCATGGTCTTCAAGAGCAAAACAACATGCCAAAATTCTAATGCACAAGCAAGAGTATACCATGACATAAAGCAAACAAATCTAAACCAACATCACCTATCAAGCACCACCAGCAACTCAGCCAAAGACTACCAAGGTCCTTCATGGCTCCAAAGTGCTGCACATCTTCAAATAGTGAACATGCAGATACAAATTCTGTAACACCAAAGAAGACACTAGTCATTGCTAAAGCTCCCACTGAAACATTGCACTGAGCTTTCCAAGCACCATGACTGACCACACCATCACTGTCAAAAGCTTACACTAGGCCAGTGTACCCAGCTCTCCATGACATCATGATCCACATGCTTCAGATCCCCATCACTGACTATTCAGGTACTCAAATTCCATTCCTCCTCTCATCTCAAAACAGCCACACCAATGCACAAGTGACCACAGACAAGGTCAGCTAATAGATCTGCACAACACGGTTACACCCTCGTGGATATAGACAGTCCACTTCTGAGTTGTCTCACAACAAGCATGTAGGTAAGGACAACCTACAATATTGCACAACCCGTGGATGCAACCAAAAGTAAAATTGCAAAACTATCATTGCACTGGAAACTGCAAAATTGAGATAATCAAAGAGAACAACCAAAGTAGACAAACATGACTCAAACACCAGATCAGCAACAGATCTGATTTGCCAGTCATGTCCACAACCCAAGCACCAAAGTCTAGAAAACCATCAAAGCATACCACAAGAATGTTGAAGGAGAAACATACCAACACTCCCATGCAAATAAGACAACACTCCTCAAAACCAGTCGAACTGCAGCTATCTCATCCAGTCACACCCTAGAAACCAGGATCTAGAAAAAATAACAAACATCAGTTCCACAAAACACAAGTTTTCCTTGATCGTGCTAAACTTGCAAAAAACCACAGTGTTTCCAAAACACCCACGCACCTCCATATTCACTGCTCATCTGGACAACTCAGGAGTCTGCACACAACCATCACAGTAAACTAGAACAATGAAAGAACAAGAGAATGCACTGTAGACTTTTTAGGAAAATCTACACAAAACCCTCAGAGCCAAAGACATGAATATGAACCATGCAAGTGCAAGAAAGAGGCACACAGGAACAACAGGTCCGTTTCAGACCAGTTCCAAAGCCACATTCATGCACAAGCACAAGGAAGAGCTAGGCTATCCAGAAGTTGCAGACCACCAAGGTCACCTCATAGCCTCCATGCAATCAAAGCACTAGAGAAAATGCCTTCAGTGCTAAGTCAGAAACACCCAACACAAGCACAACAATCCATAGATGAACAATGACACAAGCTAGTCCATACCACCAAGGAGCCTCTCACATAGATGCCCAGTATGAACACCACGCTTTGCTGCAACACAACCATGAACACATCTCATGCCCTTTGCATCAGGAACAATGTTACCAGTCAGGAGCTCCAGATCATGTTGCCACAACATGACCCAGTCCATACCTTTCTAGCATCTTTCAAACTGTATGTTGAATCAATGAAACACACACTTCCACTCACCGAAGGACCAATCACCGACCGATTTCTCCAGACTTCCTCAAGCTTGCTAGGCTAAGAAATCACCACAGGAGAAAACCTAGAACTTCAGCAACCAGGAGAAGGCACCGATACCACTTGTTGGTATCATCAAGCTTCGACCTCCTCCAAACTTGCTCTGATACCACTTGTTGGTATCACGAGCAACAAGCTACCAGCTCTGATACCACTTGTTGGGGATACAGATTCAGTCTGTCATCAAGATAGGCATCTAAGACAGTAGTGCCTTAGTGATTTCAATTCAAAATCACAACAAAGACACAACCAACTATGTTATAAAGTGGAAACAAGCACAGTTGATCCCCCATTGATCCTCTGAGAGAAGTGAATGCAACAAGAAACATATTCAACATAAATAGAAAACATGAAAGACAAAAAGAATACACAAAGATATACGTGGGGAAAACCCTTTTAGGTAAAAACCCCACACTCCAAAATTTTGAGCCATTGTATTATTCAGCAACACAAAACCAGTTACAATACAATATCAGGCTCAAAGCCAATATAGGAGTTACATCTTGTTCTACTGGAGAAGTAACAGGTACCCACAAGATTCCTCTCAGCTCCTTAGATGACTATCATAGCCAGCCTCATGGCCAACCTAGTCATTCGATCTCCAATGATTCCCATGCCCA